>VDFB02356772.1:0-49622 GCA_007258455.2 Sequoia sempervirens | reverse complement strand
CATCTTAAATTCTTTATTCATTTCTTCAGCAAATTTCTTACACATAGCCTCATTTCCGCAAAAGATAATATCATCCACATATACAACTACTATCAATATTTTTTCTTCCTTAATTTTAAAGTAAAGATTACTATCTGTGAAGCCATTATTGAATCCTTGTTGTATTAAGTACTAGTCCAATCTTGCATACCAAGCTTTGGGAGCTTGCTTCAAACCATATAGTGCCTTCTTCAACTTGCATACCATGTTTGGTTGATATGACAACTAAAAATCTTCTAGTTATTCCATGTAAACCTCTTCTTCCAGTTCTCCATTCAAGAAAGTTGATTTCACATCCATCTGATAGACCTTAAAATCTTTATGTATTGGAAATGCCAAAAATATCATGATAGCTTCCATTCTATCCATGAGAGAAAAAGTCTCCTCAAAATCTATACCTTCTACTTGTGAATAACCCTCACACACAAGTCTTACCTTGTTTCTTACTACTCCATTCTCATCCAGTTTGTTTCTAAATACCCACTTAGTTCCAATTATGTTTTTTTTTTGTTCTAGGGACCCATTACCAAGTTTGTTTTTCCTCTATCTGTAACATAAGTACCTCTTCCATTGTCTTCATCTAATTTTAATCCTTGCAAGCTTCACTCATTGATTTAGGTTCAACTTTAGAAAGTAAGCAAAAATTTACCTCAACTTTAGCATCTTTGCTTCTCATCAATACACCTTTCGTCTTATCTCCAATTATTTGATCTTCGAAATGATTCTTTTGCACATACTTGGGGGTTTTAAGGGTCTTCTCCAAAGCATCTTCCTCTTCATTCTACACTTCTTGTTCATCAACTATTTCTTCTACTTCTCTACAATCATGTTCATCTGACATATCTTCTACTGCAATAGAACTCTACAAGTTCTCATCAACTTTAACATTTTCACTTTCACTTATCTTTCTCTACCTTTTGTTGTAACATCTATAAGCTTTGCTTCTTGTATAATATCTGTAGACATGCAAAATTAACATTCTGTATTTGATTAGGTTCATTCATCAACTAAACTAGATTTCGCATTAGGTCCATTCATTGATTGATCAGATTCACCTTCATTCATTTATCAGGTAATTTCATTAATCTCCATCTCCTAAAGTCATTTATTTAAGATCAAACAAACATTATCATCAATCTTTTAATAAATCAAACATCCATTTAAATCAAATCCTAAATCATATTCCATCATTTTCTTATTTAAATAAATCAAATATCAAATTCCTAAAAGTCAAACTCACCTAATCATCATTAAACTAACATAATCATCATTTATTTAATCTAACCATGATTAAATACTAATCTCACCCACTTGCATTCTCTAGATATCTCCACTTGCACAAATAAATCAATTTTATTGATTTATTAAAAAACCCTCATTTTCCCTCAACATGACAAGTTGATTTGTCCCTCCAACATTGCATTTATTGCTATTTTTCTTGTCCCCCTCTCAAAATTTATTTTGCAAAATTTGAATTCAAAATTTCCCTCTCATGGGCACTCTTCCCAAATATTGCACAACCATTGGCCTATCATCATTTGACAAATGGCCTCTCCTCATTGGTGGATCTTTAGTCCCACATTCACCATCTTGGCCAATCTATCATCAAGAAAATCTATAAAAGAAGGCCTTCATTCTCATTCATGGATCCACAACTTTTATGCAAGGTTACTCTCTTGATTTGAGAACTCATCTTGCTCATCATCTCCATTTGCATTTCATCATTTTGGCTTCTTAGCAAGGGTTGGGAAAGGGTCACTAGCACATGTGACACCAATCCAATATGGAATAGGTGATTATCTTGCTTTTAAAATGTCTTCTTGATGTTGTTTTTGTTACTTGTGGCATTTCTTTAGCATAGATATTTGATTTCATAGAGGTATTTGTAGATTTGTATGTTTAGACTAACCCTTCTAATGAGTATTTGAGGTTGGTCTTACTTGCAGATTTAGGGTACTTCATATGTGGCACTAGAAGGAGGGCTTGAACCTCTGACATATGAAGTACGGATGGATGGATATGGTAAATGCGTAAAGTCCAAAGGATTATCTTCTTGATAAGATAAAAGATTAGTGGAATGCTTGAAAACTCATTGGATAATGCTTCATGGCTCCGATAATCTTTGCATAGAGGATAGGATCAATGAAATGACCCATGTCAAGATGTTTTATAAATAGAAACATGTGTAAAGAAGTGTGCTAAACTTTTTTCAAGATCAAGATCACTCGGATGATGGATGTAGATGGATAAAAATGGATTGGATCAATGGCTATGGATGGATGGATTTATTATGGATAAGATGGATGAAATGCTTGATTTATTATGGATGGGATAGGATGCTTTCACATGAAGTGGCACATGTAGATGCTCGATTCTGCACATGATACCTATTTTCGGGGTTTCATCATGGGTCTTGCTTAGCTTACCGCCCATGTGGTTTCACTGGGGCTTGATTTTTTATCTTTACTATTTTTCAATCCTTTTTTTCTAAATTTTTTTTTTTTGGATTTTTTTTTGCTTTTTTGCTTTTTTTTATTGTTTTCTAAAGATTTCAAGCTCATGTTGAATCATGAGGTTTTGTTGATGTAGATGCCCCTGTCATAATGTGCCATCGATATCCTGCTTGAAGGAGTTGCTTTGCTAAGATACATGCACTTGAATGCAACTTTTTGGATTCTTGATTTGCTTTATTGATATCGGGGTTAACTTTGTCTCTATCTGTACATCGCAATAGAGTGCCATTAGAATCCTTATGGTGGAGGCTCATTGTCAATACGTGGTCGATGTGAGAATTAGATATCATGCATGGAGGCGTGGATGGAGTGTGTTTAGGGATAGGAGATGGATTGGTTGATAGTTTGGAACCTCTGACTTTCCAAACTTGGGAAGATGAGCAATGATGGGTGGATACGAGAGTGCGCGTGGAATTACAACCAACTGCTTGATATACCTTGTATGTTGCTTGAAAATCCTGCTTTTTCTTTTTCAAACATCTTTGATGGATACTTTTCCCTCTTTTATTTTGTCCCATAGTTTCTTTGACTAATGGAGTTTGATAGGGATAATCTTTCTTTGTATGTTTTGGTATCCATACATATTTGATTTGTCCATTAAGATTATTAGCTTCCTTTGCTTTGATAACATTCTTTGTACTTTGATTCAAATATTTCTTTTGATGTTGGTCCCAATTCATGGATGGGGTGATGGGTGGATGAAGATTCATGGCATGGCTGGTTGTAGTATTGACACATAAGGATTCTTCGTGCTCCCTATGTTGATGTTTGCTTGAGACGAAATTTCCCCCAGTATGGTGATAGTATCACCTTTATTCCTTGATTCTGCTTGTCTTGAGATATGTTTTTCAGTACACATGCTCTGAAAAATGACCACTGTAGATGATGTTGTTTCAATTTGTTGCTCTACTAACTCTGGGTTATATTGTTCTTTCTGATTTGCTTCCTTGAGTGGATAATGTTCGATATCTTTATTCATGATGTCCTTAGTCTGACTTTGGGACATATTTGATCTTGATGTTGACCACTCTGTTTGATTATAGGAATTAGTAATCTGCTCTTTTTGTGTAACAAAATCTTGTTCTAGATGAAGATCATCTACGTGTCCATCCATAGAAAGCATCTCATAGGTAGATGGAGGAATATGTGCTGCATGGATATTATCGTCTTGCATAGATAAGAGAGTATCCATTAGATTATTGTAGTATCTTGAAGATACAAATTCTTGATCTTGAATGATTTCATATTTGCTTTCGACCTACTTTGGATCAATTTCTTGACATGGGTCAGTTTCAAAGGATGGATTGTTTACAATGGTTCTTGGATATCTTTATTAGGCATAGGAAGTAGCTCAATATCTTCTTGATCTTTGAGTGGACTTGGATCAGGTGTCAAGTTGAAGATTCCTTCAATATCGGCAATCATGAGGTCAAAGGATGTCGATATGTCTTGGAAAGGACCATTGGTAGACTTGGGTGAGAGATATTTATCATGCTTTAGAATAAATTCTTGAGATATTCCCTTTAACCCATTAGGTAATGTAGAGACATTTTCAACATGATTATTGGTCAATGCCTCATTGGATGAGGCGAAAGTATCTTTATTGATGGATTGATCTTGATCTTTGTTTTCAACAATTGTGGTGGAGAGATTGACAATGTTATCATTGTCTCCAATAGCAATTATCTTTTGATCAATTAGGTCTTGGATGAGAATTTTTAGTCGAATACAACTTAATGTTGTGTGTCCCTTTGTTTTGTGATAATCACAATGGTGCTCCTCATTATACCCTGGTGGTTTAACTAGGGGTTCTTGATAGTTCCCATAGATGGGGAGCTTGATGAGATTTTCTTGTACCAATTGTTGCAAGACTGATTCGATTGGTCTCCCAAGTGGTGTGTATTGTTGCTTGTTTCTTTGTGAGATTTGTACTTTAAGTTGACCTTGTGGTGATTGATTTTGGAGATGTGGTGATTGATCTTCGACACGTGGGGGTTGGATTTGTTGATGTGGTTGACCTTGATATCTAACTTCTTGACCTTGGAGATATTGTTGTGGTTGTGGACACAACTCAATGCTTTGATGACATGGATTAACCAATGGAAGATTGTATTGATTTTGGAGTGAAGATATCTCTTGGCCCAATAGTTCAATTAGTTTGGCATGTGAAGCAAGTTGCTCTAGTGAAATTTGATCTTGATTTTGAATTTGACTCCCTTGATTTGGCTTTTGTTTAAGCAGATTTGGGATGTGTAGTTGTGTTTGATTTTGGACAATATTCTGATTTGTGATGATGGGTTGAAATTGACCATTGCTCATGTTTGGAATACTTGTGCTTGGTAAATTCTCATTTGGCTTGTAGGGATTTGATGGGATGATGTTGTTCATTTGAAGGCTCATGCTTTGATTGTTCGGTTGACAAACTTGTAGGTTTGGATTTAGATCTACCATCAGAAAAGGTGTTCCAAACTCTGATTTGGGCATACTCACACTTGTTGTTCTATTGACATTTTTTGAAGGTAATGGTCCCATGTATGGATTGTATAAGTGTGAGTTTTGATGATCAATCAGCATTGTAAGGCTTTGAAGATTCAATTGATTTGGATTACTCAAGATGTATGGATCAAGTTTGTATTCCATGTTCTCCTTGTGTTTTGACCTTGTTGCTAAAGTGACCTCTAAGGTGTTTAGGACTAATGATGAGATGAAGGATGAAAGGTGGAAATGATATGAGTGTTTGAACATTTAGGGACTTTGGATCAATGCTAGACTTAGGATTTGATTTTGATTGGTTTGATTTGGATGATGAACTTGTAAACCCTAAGATGTTGGATGTGATCTTTAGGATGAACTTGTTCGAAAGGTTTGCTAATTCAATTAGATGTATGAGAAAGGATGCATTCCCATACACCTAACTAAACAAGGTGATTTTGATTTTGATTTAAGGATGTACCTAAGTCTAGATAATGATGTTTTCAAAAGCTCTAAAGTTGTTTTGTGGGATGGAGATGATAAATGTTTAGATGGATGAAGTGTTTGATTTGATCCTAAGAGACTTAGAGAGACTTTGTTTACTAGGCCAAGGTATTGAAGAACACACTTTTCTCTAAGAGTAGTTCAAATCAAAAGACCAATGTTTGCTCGAAAGACGATAAAAAGATAAACAAGCACATGTGTGGGGTCCAATTTGTTATCTTTGCTTAATGAGTACTTTTTACCACAAACACACTTCTTGATTAGGTTTCAAACTAAATGTACCATGTCACAACTTCTTTTTGTCCCACAAAGTGTTATGTGAAAGTTCCAAGAAATTAGGACAAGGGTTACCTAGTGTTGACCTTTGTAAGAGAAAATTAAGATGTAAACCCAATTACTTAGGAACCTCTAAGGACATAATCCCTAGGGTAAGCAATAGTTCTTGGGTTTTTTCAAAGGTATTTTCTCTAACTAAGGGGTTTGAAAATTTGATGATGATGTTGAATGATGGTTTTCCAATGTTTTCGTTAAACGCACTATGTTTTCAAACAAGCAAGTACAAACCCTATGGATGTGTAAGACAATATTTGTTGAATCCTCACTTGGACAAGTCCAGCTACGCTTATC
Source organism: Sequoia sempervirens (assembly GCA_007258455.2). Taxonomy (NCBI): domain Eukaryota; kingdom Viridiplantae; phylum Streptophyta; class Pinopsida; order Cupressales; family Cupressaceae; genus Sequoia; species Sequoia sempervirens. The sequence goes on along the minus strand of VDFB02356772.1, from coordinate 43,467 downwards.
TTTAGCGAATGGTTAGATGCTTGACCCCACTAGCTCCCCTCCACGACACTCACTTATACGGGGCAGCCAAGCATCAACACTCGTGAAACTCCCATGGCATGTTTTCCATTTCTACTATAGACCGTAAAAGTGTGGGGTGACTTCAAAATGACTGTTCTTGCACCAACAAATAGATCAAGGATCTTGGAAAATTCTAGTACATGGGTTCTAGTAAGGACTTTCCATTTGTGGAGATTAACCCATACGGCAAGGGTCCCCTTTCGGATCCATCTTGTTGGAGCCAACCACGTGATACTGGTGTTTAACCAATACCCACATTTATATCCTGACTGGAAATACTCTTGGCTTTAGAGTGTTACTGGTTGAGTCGTTCCCTTGGGTGAGTACTTTTTCCCCAAGGCAGGCCCTCTAGGATAAACAATAGCAAAAAAACACACTCATAGTTCGATCAACCTTTGTTTAGAAACAAAGGGAGAACACATGTCGTATGTTTAATCACACTCGCACAATATGGTGTTCAATTTTAATCCCAAATCGAAGTGTGGAGGCAATCCTTTATGCAACTTAATGTCATCAAAAAGACTTTTGATTCTCAAGATCGCCGTGAAGCGTGAGAGAAGCGTATACGCCTTTTTAGATGAGATTATTTTGCATAAAAGATTACAAAACATAAAAGACACATGTTCATTTTAAGCCTCAAAGCAATGATGAATTTGTTTTAAAGCACCAAAGGAAATATGAGTTAGCCTAAAATAGAAAATTAAAGCATACGACAAACTCTCCAAGCATTTTGAAATGTTCATTTTAAAGCCCAAAATCAAAATGAGTTAACTTGAAACAGAAGATTAAGGCATAAGGCGAACTCTCCAAGCATTAAAAAAACTTTGTTAGCTTCAAGTTTCAATGATTAGTTTCGCTTCACTCCCACCATGCTTGCTTTTGCTCAAGTCTAGTATCCACTTCCAATGTTTAACCTTTTTCCTGCAAACATTAGAAATAAAAGTTATATATTTATTACAAAACGATGAAAATATGCATAAGACATGTTCACTTTTGGAAGAAAAATAAAAAAAGAATTTACAAAGCATGTGAGTTCCATTCAATTATAATTCAATAAGGATAATAAATGTCAAGACATTCCTTATTTGAAACTATAAGAGTTGTCCTGCAAAGTGTCTGTCAAAAAAGAATTGCATGCTACTGATTAGTGCACTCATGTATTGTAGTGGTCCCACAGATCAAAGGTAGACTAGACATCCGGCTTTAAATTATCATTTGAGGCACCAATTGTTGGAGAAAAATCTAGAAATAAGTGTGAGAGCATTAAAAGTAAATATCCAAGCATTTAAAAGATTAATTAGCACAATGAATGCAATTATTTTAGATGGGGAGAATTGAGGATGTGTGCCAACTAGGTCGGTGTCTACTTGCATGTGGTGACTTTATGGTATCGAGCCCTTGAAGTATAATCAAAGCATAAAGGAAGAAACGTAGTAGTCAGGTGTGGGACCTACAAAATGTTCCTTGCCATCTACATAAATATAGTGAATACACCCTTGTTTTCGCTATTTGCAGAAATTCACGGCCTCCACATTAAATTTGACAGCAGCAAATGGAGATATGTGTACCGGCATCAATCCAAATTTCAACAGACACAATGCTACAAGAAAAAAAAGAGTGTCTTTCAAGAAAAATGTGGCGTCAGTATTCAAACCTAGGCGATTAATTGACAACGACTTGGTAATATGGATGTTGATGGGTCAACAAAACAGGCTGCCAAGAATCCAAGGTTCAGAATAACTGGAGGTGACGTAATGGCATTGAGATTAATAAACCTTTAAGCTTGCATAACAAAGAACCATATTCATGATATTATGCCATCGACCCAGCTGGAAGTTTATTTGAATAGCACATAAATATTATGGTGCGCATTCACAGCCATTAATTAAACCAGCGGATGTTAATTGAGTCCCACTTAACATATTCATGATATGTTGTTTTAATAACAATGTCCCACTTTCCTTACTTGAGACAAACCTATGTAAACTCGGATATGAAGATTGAAAATGTGAGTGTGCTTGCTTACCTACCAGCACTGCTTTCAACATAAGGCATGCTTGATGTCTCATTACAGAGAATTGTGGACATCAAATCTATTGTTTATATCCACGTCTATGTCAGAACGCACAGCCAATATACGCTTCTACATTTGATTGCATGTTGGCATTGTGAACGGACTAACCAACGTTGCTATCAATTCAAAATATGTTAGATAGCTATCAACTCAAGCGTGCATTTACTTCTGACACTGTTTTGAACAACAAGGAATGGTTAGACTTTTAAATAAATGTTGCAAGCGGGTCACATGTAATTCAACTGTTAAGTAAACAACTCCTGCTAAGTCCGTGTCATGCACGATTTTTCCTTCAATGGAGAAACCACACATTATAATTACAGTATACTACTGTCTTTGTTTATGGAAAAATTTTTTCATGTGTCAGTCGCTTCGTGTAAGTCTTGCCCATGTGCTATCATTGTCAAGGCCATATGATATTTTTCACCTCTGTTCCTGATGAAGAAACGATGGTCCCATGAACTGCCGAGGTGACTGCTACTGATTGGTCATAGTGATTGATGAACAACTAGTAAAAGGAGGTAATTATTACAACATTCTCATGGAAAATAACCATTGTAGCCTACGTGTGGAAAAATGAGAGCATTGAAAGAAGTTTACAATATCTAAGGAAGATACCTTCATCAGGCCTTGCATCAAACTTTGCTAAGTCTTCTTCTTCTCTTTTTATATAGCATTTTCTTCTGAACACTCTAAAGTACTTCACAGTAGGAATCCTTCCATACCATAGCTCATATAGAGTCTTTGTGCTATTAGCTTTGGCTTGAAATCTATTAAGTATGTAAACAGTAGTATGAATAGCTTCTCTCCAGTAGACTTGCGGTAGATTTTCCTCTTTCATCATAGTCCTTGTAGCTTCTTGAATAGTTCTATTTTTCCTTTCAAAAACACCATTTTGCTAAGGATTTCTAGGGGAAAACAAATGCCTCTTTATTCCATGAACTTCCCAAAATATGTTAAACTCATTGGAGGTGAATTCACCACCTTTGTCAAACCTCAAACATTCTATCTTCAAATCCATTTCACTTTGAATCATAGCTTTAAATGCCTTCAATTTATCAAATGCATCAGATTTCTCTCTAAGAAAAGTATCCCATGTCATTCTATAGTAATCATTAATCAAAAGCATAAAGTAACTTTCACCTTGTAGAATTCTCACCCTTGTAGGACCACAAAGATATGTATGCACTAATTCCAATAGTCTGGTAGCAAATTGTTCATTTCCCTTAAAGCCAGTCCTTGTTTCTTTTCCAAATTAACAACTCTCAGAAACAACACTGGTAGGTTTTGTGATTCTAGGTAAATCTCTCACAGCATGAGCCAAACTAATTCTTGCAAAATTATCTAAATTCATGTGACACATCCTTCTTTTCCATAACCAACTATCATTAATCTATGACGTAAAGCAATGACCATCAACGCCCTTAAGTTGATATATGTTTCTATTTGTTCTCTTACTAGTAGCAATCATATTTCTAGACCCTTTTCAGATCTCACAAGCTTCATCCTTAAATACAAGATTATACACTTTTCCACACATTTTTCCAACACTTAAAAGATTATGTCTTAATCCCTTAGCATAGTAAACATTGTTAGTATTATGCTTGCCATCAAAACTAATTGAATCTTTTCCAGAAATATTTTCTCTTGAATCATCTCCAAATTTGACTAATCCTACATCATACTTTTCAAGTTTAACAAACTTACTTTTGTCTCTAGTCATATGATTAGAGCGACCACTATCAACAACCCAATAATTCTTATCTTCTTTAACATGAAAAGTAGATACCAAAGTACCTAGACAACCTTAGCCTTCTTCTTGGGAACACTTTCCTTCACACAAATTTTAGAGTTAGCAAAACCAAATTCTTCTTTTATGGCCAAAAAAGACATTAATTAACATCAAAATCTCCATAATTAGATTCATCATTAGAAATACCAACATCTTCTTTCACATAGTAAGCTTTCTTAATCATCTTTCCTTTTTTTCCCTTGTTCTTATTGTTTAGAGCTCTTTTTGGACATCTAGAATCATAATGACCTATACCACCATAGCTAAAACATTTGAAAGGTAATTTACTTTGATACTTTGATACTTACAGTTCCTTTTTTCATCCTTCTCACAAAGTTAACTTCCAAATCATCAAGATATTCATCACCCAAATCTTCAACCTTCTTTGATTTACTAGCCTTGAAAGCAGTCTCTACTTTTGTACTTTTCTTTAGTTTTCTCATCTCAAATGTAGTTAGAGTGCCAATCAACTGATCTCTAGAATAATTATCAAAATCAACTATTTCCACAATAGCAAATACCTTTTCACTGTAGCTCAATCTGGAAGAGATTTGATACCCTTCTTCACCACTTTAGATTCTTTAACGATTGCATCAAGAACTCTCATATTACTCACTAATTCATCAACTCTTTGAATGTAGCCTTTAATTATTTCATCTTCAAACATATGCATCATTTCAAGTTGTTCCTTCAAGTTCTGCAACTTTTCTTGCTTGATCTTCAAATCTCCTTCATAAATGCTTTCTAACTTATCCCAAACTTCTTTAGTAGTCTTCAAACTCATAACTTTAACTAATCCAATATTTGAAAGACTATTCACAATAATGTACCTTGCTCTAGCATTGATCTTAGGTGCCTTGATTTTTGCACTTGTACTCGAACCATTCAAAGGTGGATGTATGTAGTTGGATAAGCCTTCTCAATCTCATATCCTTGAGCACACAAATGTCCTTCCATCTTTTTCTTATAGAATGCATAATCTGAGCCATCGGATCTAGGATATTCCAAAGGAATCTTGTTTGCCATCCTTGATCTACCTCAAGTAGTTAAGCGCTTCTTCAAGGAACCTCACTCTAATAACAATTGTTGAAATGAACAAGACAACAGAAAGGGGGGGTGAATCAATTTTAGAAAATTAAACCTTCAAAACCCTTAATAGTAAGAAAATCCACAAGAATTCATTAAACCCTTATTTTGTTAAATTGATTAAGCATGAAATGCAAATAATAGAATAATAAATCACAACACCATACACATGAGAACACTAGATTTATGTGAAAAACCCATAAGGGAAATACCACGGTGAGGATTAGCTCACATTATAAGTAATAGAAAAATTGGTACAAAGGGGCTCATTGCTAGAATAAGACACACTATCCAAAAAGGATCATAGCCAGGGCTCACTTCCACAGAAAGAAAAAATGAAGATAGAAGAAGATACATAGAGAAAACACTTCTCAATACAATAAGGAGTCCACCACAATTGTTCACACACTTTCATAGTTTCACATGAAAGATATCGGATGCCTTAAGCTCACTGCCTTCAAGAATCCTAACATGAAGTTCACGCTGCTATGCTCAATTTCACATCACACACATCACTTGCAACAATCTTAAATATATCTTGCTTCTTAATCTTTCCACACCCTCTTGCATCAACACCATACATAGATATAGTTCAACCTCAAAAAATTTCTCTAATATCAGCCACTAGTTGTTATACATTCAAATTCAAAATAGGTCGGCACCTAAACATTCTCATGGTGGATATGAACAAAAGGAGACCTACTCAAATCCTTAATTAGGACCCAAATATATCCCAACACATTTCAACATGCTTCCACAAGCTTCACATGTAGTGTTAAACACAATGTCAGTCAACACCTGTGTAAAACACCATAGACATTAAGTACATGCTTACTTGAATCAACCCAAAAGTTTTAGACAATATAATTCACTTGAAATGAATCCCAAAAATCCTCAAACCACTTAAGATTCATTGAACACTTCATTCAAGCTCGCATCAACAAATACTTCAACTCAGGACAACTAATAACCCTTGATTTCATACTGATAAATGAAACTCTCATTGTACTACACCAAATCAAGTAGAAAATTGAAAATAGAAAGATAAAGACATTATAAGAAACTTCCCAAATATGCATAACCTAAATCCAAACAATAGAGAAACATGCAAAAAATACATTTCTCCTAGACCACATAAAACCTCACTAAACAATTGGTTCACACACTACTGAAAATATCTCACATTGTACAACAATCCTAAAACCCAAATTTTGAATATAACAGACCTCTATCAACCTTGAATAACCTATAAGATCTGCACAGGCATAGCATCAACACTGAAAGAACATGAAGCACAATAACAAAGCACACTATGAACATTTGCACAACACATTTTACTTTGTCTATTAAATTTTCTCAAAAGCACTTGGAAACCAAGTACCAGAAACATCATCTCATCTCATTACTTCATTCCAACTCATCCTCAAACTCTACAATAAAATAATAGCTCCATGTACTCACAACACTTCCTCAAGGTCTCAACTACACATGCACACCTTGTTTTCCTCTTTTTAACAATTTTCTCAATATCCTCAACACCTTCATCCCATAGTTGACATAAATGACAACACCGTCGGTAGACTTCCCATTGACATCAATGACAACACTAGTAAGTAGACTTCCCGTTGACATCAATGACAACACCAGTCAGTAGACTTCTTGTTGACATCAATGACAACACTATCATTCTTGCAACACCCTCTCTCAGGTGATACTTCCCCTCTTTCTCTTTGGAGGTGCTCAGATCACTCTTGCATTAACACTCAAGCAAATGACAATAGTTATCCTAGAAAATATTATAGCATGTCCACATCATTACACTCACATTTTTATTTTCTTAAAAGTAAATATATTTATATCATAACATTTCATCATTTTATAGCATCAAGTAGCCATCATCATTCCATTTAAATGCAATAACATAACATTATACAAATCCATGATAATATATAACTTTTAAGGTTTCATAGTATTGTGATTCATCACATTAATTATCATAAAGTTAAAAGCAATTTTAGAAATCTAGGGTGGGATGCAACAACCTTTGTGCATCAGCTTTGTGTCAAACCTTGTGTCTTCCCTATTCCCACCATTTTGTAGCACAATTTTTCTAAACACTAGTGTGCCACACTAACATCAGTGCACCACACTAGCGTCTCATGACATTGTGGCATTCAAATGATCGTTTCATAGCCTTTTTCCACTTGTCAACTGCTTTTGTCAATGGAAATGTCTTGAGATGCTTTGTAATGGCTCAGGAACCTTCTTTTCCCTCTTCTTTTCTCTTTTAAATCTATCCTTTCAATTCTATTGATAGATATCTTGGCTTCTCTCTTGGCTTCTCTCCTCTCTTGGACATTGCCTTGTCTTTCTCTCTTACTCTTTGTTAGAAGATTTGTCATTGATGTCAAATTGTCATCATGCAGATATTTCCAATCAAACAAATTTATAATAGTTTATGGATTTTGGAAATGATCAAAGAAAGACTTAAAGATTGAAAGAGGTCTGCTGTTATTAATGTTTGCTAAGTTTGTTCTACAATTTCATGTTCGATAGGATACAGATTAGTCTATGGATGTTGTGAGATTTAATCCGAAATATTCAGAACAACTTCAGTCTTGCAAAGTCAATGCGTCAAATCCATTAACAACATTATTTTTTTCTGATCGTTGTCTTTAACAAAAACATCAGGCTCGATATCTTTTAAACAAATATACTTGACAAGTTAAGTAATGCGTTTTTGAATATCAAACGCTTTATTGAAACAAGACAAAGTAAAATGTGTGACGAGAAGCGAAAGGATTTGCTCGGAAAAGACGTCTTTCTAAAAAGTGTTAAAATGGCGATGTTTAGAAGTTAAAGTCGGTTAGTCTTAAAGGATGTCTTGAGTACATGTTTTAAAAACAATACAAATATCTTTATAAAGAGACGTCTTTCTAAAGTAGAAAAGATGCGATCTGTTTAAAAATAAACATTGTGGAGAATACGACTGATCAAGATTCAAAGTAAAGAGATTTAACAAAACGACTTGCAGTTTTGAAAGGGTACGATCTCTAAAAGACATGCTTTTTACATGAAGTGCAATTTTCAAAGAAATATCAACTTGCTATTTTGAAAAGACGTGTTATCCAAACATTTTGTTCTTCACTAGAAGATGTGTTTATATTATGCTGAGTAAAAAAACGCATCCCTTCAGATTTGAAAGACATAAAAATAATCTTAAGAAGAATGTGTCATTTCTTCTAAACATAGTTTAAAAAGAAATCTGTTTTGCTTGTAAACAGAAAATTAAATAAATCAAGGAGAAATTGATTCAGCAAAAGGCATATCTAAAAGGTGTGACTGAAGGATGAAAAGGCAAAAGTTGTAATTATCAAATGTTGCAATCTTTGAGCAACCTATATATTTGACCCCTCATTTGAGGCCTGTAAGTGTGGTTGTGAAGTTGAAGTGATTCAAGTCAGAAACCCATCTTCTTGTGTGGGCTTAAGGTGAGATTGTTCATCACAAAAGCAGATTGAAGGTGTGGGAGATTGTAGATCTGATTGAAGATAATTGCTTCATCCATCAAGTCAAGGTTTGGTGCCTTGCATTAGGGGTTGGTGCTCCTTGTAGGCAGGTGTCTACTAAATTTTGTAGAGGTTTAGGTGTTCCTTGTAGGATTCATTCTACTAAATCATCTAGCTGTAAATCTGTAGGTTGGTGCCTACTTTGAAAAATTATTATTTCAATAAAATTGTGTCAACTTGGGGAAATTGATTCAAATCAAAAGGGTTGATTGTAACAAGTTTAAAAAGATTAAGAAATAAAAAGTTTTGTGATTGATTTACTGATTCACCCCCTCTCAAATATTTTTTCTCACTCTCAAGCTTACACAACTCTCTTGCTTGCTACAACATTCTCAAGTTCTCTCAACACTCTCTACTACTCTTTTGGCTCTCATAGATGTCTCTCTCTCTCTTTGGCTTCCTCAAGCCTTGCAAGTGATATCTACTTCTTGTCCTGTGTCTTTGAGCATATTGGAATTCCTCACATCCCTTGTCTATGCATTGTCTATCTCGTCTATTTATCTATTTTACTATCTATTATTTTCCCTATCTATCTATATGGTTGTCCATAGAGGTGGAAACATCGAAACAAGGGTTTGATTGAAGGTAAGCCCCTAAATATCCCCAACATTTTCTCTCTGTCTTATGTGTGTAGGTATTAGAGATATTACTTTGTTGGAGGCTTCATTTCTTGTTCTATTGTGAGCACTTTATTTCTCTCCATTCATTCTTATCATTTACATTCTTTAATTTATCATTTAGTTTACATTATTTTAATTTTGTTATTCTCTACTATCTTCATACTTTAAGAATTCCTAGTAGACATAATTTTTAGTAGGAACTTTGCTATTGTTTTTGATATTCCAAGTTTTCAGTTCATACAAGATGTTAGCATCCCTCTAGGATGCTAGGGCATTGTGTTGTCGTCTGTGTTCTATGTTATTGTCCTTGGCTGAAATCTTGTCATTCTTTCTAGAGAATCTTCATGTCCTACTCTTTTTGTTTTTGAAACTCTCATTGTTCTATCCTATCACTTGAGCATTATTCCTTGAGGTAGTTGAGGACCATTTTCTCCTTGAAGACTCTTTTTTTTTTCTCAAGGGTAGAAAATATCCTCCTCTACATTTTGGTGAACCTGATATGAATGCTCCTCCCCCCTCCCCCCCCAAGAAAATGACAAATCCAAGATTTATCTTTCCAAACAAAATTGGGACATTTCCTTGAACCCCATTCCATGTTGTCAAAGTAGAAACAATACAATGGATTTTGACTAACTTGTTTATGCATTATTTCTTATATTTAGCTTATTGTTTTCAAAATGCATTTGCTAGCTTCTTTTATTAATTCAATTTCTAGTTTTGTTCAAAGCATTATGATGTTTTGTTCCATGCCTGTGATGGTGATTTGGCTTTATCTATGTCACTTGGTATCTTTGTTTCTTCTCATGAAATTCCTCTTTTTAATAGGATATTTTATTGCAAGAAGATGAAATCATTGATACTTTTCTTAATGTTACTCTACCTTCTTTTCATTCCAATTCACTCTCTTCTAGAGATGATGCATTAGTGAATGCTGAATCTCCTCTCACATTGAATCATCCATGGATAGATGTTGAGCATATATCTTACAATAATTACCTCATTATTCATGATGTACACAAATATCATCATAGTCTCTACCACCCCTCAAAGACCTAAGAGATAGATCATTTATGTGATTCTGGCTAGTGCTTCTCCTAAAAGGATTTATTCTATTCATCATGTTCCATTTAAATCTTCCTCTTATAGAGAAATATCCCATACTTATAATACTAGATGGAATAAAAAAAATATTGATCAATCTATTTTTTATTGCCTTTTCAACTAAGCCTTCCTCAAGCAGCTAGACCTGCAGCTAAGCAACCTTGTGAGTATGATCTTGTTGAGAAACTTTGAATGTTACTCCTACTAAGATCTCACTTTGGGCTTGCTTCAAACTACTCCACTTTACCAAGGTATGCTTCAGGAAGCCTTACAAATGATTCTCTTTCCTTCTTCCACTAGGGCGATGGATGTTGATGTGTTGATAGATCACATTCATTTGGATTCACCAAATATTAAATTCTATTCACAGGAGCTCCTACCTCCAAAATTATAGAAGCAGGAACATCTCTTAATGATAATAATTAACGTTAACAATGTCAACATTAGATGTACTCTCATTGACACTGGTTCAACACTCAACGCATGTAGTATTGATCTATTTCCTAAAATTAAAATTGATTCAGCTTCTCCTGTTGCTTATTCTTTGTATATTTGTGGATTTGATAATACCTGTCGACAAGCCCTGGGCATGATAATCTTTCCTTTGAAGTTGGGACCTATTACCATACCTACCCTTGTAAATTTATATCAAGAAAATTACCATATAATCTACTTCTTGGTAGACCATGGATTCATGCTATGGGTGCAATCATGTGTACCTTACATATATCCATCAAATTCATTCATAATACTCAAGTAGTCATAATCAAAGCTGACCCTGATGTCATACACTTATGTGAGATGACAACTATTGGTCAGGCTTTGTTTGCACCTACTCTTAAAAATCTTGTCCCTTCAATATCTTCCAATGCGTTGATGTCTACTCTAGCAATACCTATCACAAAGGATACTCTTGAGAGTGATATCCCTAAAGAAGATCCTCTCAAAGCAAGAAATCTTGAGTCTACTCCTTCTATCTCTTGTTAAGAAAATGCATGTCTCGGTGATTATTAGGGTTCTTTAGACTTTACAACATCCTCCATTGGGGAATATAAAGTTGACCGGATCCACTTAGACGTCCTGACAATATCATTCAAACCTACTATCAAAGATGATTACTCTTTTGTATCATGGGATAATGCGAGCAATAATTGTAATGTCCTTAATGTTGATCCTCCAACTTTTGATGAGTTGCAATCACATTATGGATTCAAATTTAATATGCTTTCTAGGAATGGGTACAAAGAAAAATATCATCAAGTGCTTTGCCATTCCACTAGTGAATATGGAGCCTTGAAGGGAAAAATACAACTTCTTGATTCTGGTGCCATCACTCTTCCATCTATTGATACTCCTATCTTTTCTTCACATGACAAGTGATATCAAGGTCTACCTCTATCCTATCCATTCTAAGCATCTTCTCATGAGGTTCTTACACCCTTCTATTATGTTGTTGCCCGCTAGTAGCATTCATAGATTTTCCTGCTCACTTCCATTCATGGTTATACATTATTGTGTGCAACCATACTTTCTCTATATGGTAGAAGCACAATAGTATATAGTTCTGGAGGTGTGTGTCCTTCTTGAAGACCCCCTCTTGTCTCTATGTATTTTTCTTCTCCTTAGAATGACATGTGATCCTCTGCATAGCACACATCATCCTAAGGAGGACTCTCATATTTGCTTAATTTTCAACACGGAGTATTCTTTCAAAAGAATTCCTTGATGAAAGTTCTTTCAAAATGATTCCTTGATGTCTTGATGTCTTATGAGAAGGATTCCCTGATGAAAGAACACCTTTTTGAAAAATTTCTTTCAAAAGGATTCTTTGGTGTCTTATTTGTGTCTTATATCTAATATTTGACATCTTGTTTCTTGGTGTATAGATGTCTTATACCTTGGCATCTAGCTTGGGGGCAGCCTGGCTAGACTTGTCTTATATCTTGGCGTCTAGCTTGGGGGCAACCTGACTAGACCTATCTTTTTTGTGACTTTCATGTAACACAATTTGTAGTAGCCACATGCCTACATGCTTGTCATATTGAATCTAGCCATGCTAGCCATACCTATCAGTGCCATCTTATATTTGATTAGTTGTGTCTTATTGTGTCTCATGAAATTTTTTCATGGTGTCTATTATATTTTGCTTTTTCTCCCAACTTGTTTGTCTGCAACAAACATGTTTGTGGTAAATTTTTAGTCAGCTTTGTAGGATAGAAAACCCATGTCCTCTTCATGTCCTAGCTTCACTTTACAATTGTATATACCTAATCAAAGAACCATGTCCTCTTCATCTTAAGTATATGTTCTTTAATATACTAGATTCGTGTCTTCTTCATCTTGAGTATATACTTCTCTTTCTCTTTTTGTTTCTCTTTGACATTGGTTGCTTCCCTATCTTTTAGATGCATTCTTCTCTTGGAGCAATCAATCCTTACATTCTTCTCTTCGTTTAAGACTTATTATATGTGTTATTTCTTAATTTGGGGATGACACATAGTACTAAGACAACTTTCTACATCAAGCTCTCTTTCACTTTGTTGACTCAAATCCTTTAGTTTGTTATGTGCCTGTTTGTATGTCTTATTTATGTTTTTATTCCTAAATATATATATGTTCTAACTTTGTTTTGTCTTGTGCAGATATTTCTTGTCTAATGCAATTGTTTTGTAGGTCTTCAACCTAGGGTCATGCTTCATTGGTTCAAAGGGCTATCTACTTCCTCTACAATATATTTTTGACACCATGATGTTAATTATGTTTAGTAGATTTCCTTTAGCATGTATATTCATGTAAATTCATATGGCCGCTAAAGTGGGGGAAAAATGTAGTATCATAAAATTGCACCCCTTGCAATTTCACCTACATTACATGAAACATAAGAATATGTAATTTTTTATATGGGTTCTTGTAATGGTGAAATTGCAAGGGGTGCAATTAAAAGGAAATTCATAAAAAATTACATGTTCTTATACTTTCTATGTGGTTTCTTTTGTTTATCTACATATATTATCTATAAGAAATAAAATACAATCTATGAGAAATTAAATTACATAGGGAGCTCATATCGGATTATCTATACATTTAATGTGTAGATTAAACAGGAAATTCACTAAAATTATATTGAGCAAATAATTGGAGAAGATACTAGTTCTTGTACTTTTGTGTAGTTTCTATATGTTTATTTATATATATTATTTATAAGAAATAATATACAACTTATGAGAAATTAAATTATACAAGAAGCTCGTAACCACAGTGCAATACTCTCAAATATAATGAGAAGTGGAGAACATATGTTTGTGACGCACAAATAATGATGTACGTACATACAAAATAGCTAAGGTGAAAAACTTTGACAAGAATGCAATGAACAACTAAACAATAAGAATAAATTAATAAGACAAACAATGGCATATAAAATATATACATTTTTTAGACAAGATAATAATAAAATACCTTAACTGAACCCAACCATTGTTTTATTTTTACTTTTGTTGAAGACCATTGCCATCAGCATTACCATGAAGCCCTAAAACACAGAGTGTAGCAGCACAGTAGGAATTTATTGAACAGTGTGGTGAACCTGACTTGAAAAAAATAAATGAATGAATTAAATATTTGATCAAATAATACAAAAAACCTCTAGCAATGATGAGCCAACCCAAATATTTCATCTTGCCCCAGACCTTTACAGAAAGAAAGGGTCAAGAGATAGGCAGCTACATTAGGATGACAACAGAAAAATCCTATAAGCAGATTTGTCACAAACTTTCACTAACTGCAACAGAATGCATATCATTCAATTTGATAAAAGCATGGCAGGTTTGTCATGGTCATGAATTCCCTCCTACATACTGCAACAGGAAACATCTGATCCATATGCATATGACTCAGGGAGATGGTATAAAGCCAGAGATAAAGACTTTCATCCTAATCAAACCATACAGATTGGATCCATTGCCATGGCAAGAAGCAGCAGCGGGATGTTCTCTGATTTATAATTCAGAAATTATTAAAAACCATTGATATAACCGTTTTGAGCTAAACAAATAGTATCTAGGGTTTAAGGTTTATCCTCTCAATCGTGGGGTAGACCAACGATATACTTATTCATCTAGGCACAACATTTAATGAACGGAAACACATCTGGCAGATATAGCTTTAGAGGCCACAACATTATCAGCACATGAAGATCTTTGCAGTTTCCTGTTTTCTCTGAGAGCACCTCTTTCCTGTCATCACGAAACAAAAGAAACTCTTTCAAATATGCAAAAATAGATCAAATGTAGGGACTTATTGTTTGCACATCCAATAAACTATTTGGCTATAAAGAGATGAATTACCGAGGTTCGGAACCGAAAAGGTTGCCTTGGTGTTGTTGTTGACTTTCTGCCTTGGCTAGAAGAAGATGAAGTCTGGTACAACTTACAAACCTGTTGATGAGATGGGGGGCAAGATTGTACCTGTAAAAGCTAGTCAGTCACTTGCTTTGTTGGTCACTGAACTAAGAATACCCCACTCTACTATGCATCTAACAACAAATCAGAACAAAAATTTGATATACTTCACTCAACAAAAATGATCAGCGCATTAAAATCTTTAAATACCCCCTTGAAAACTATGGAGTGCGTAAGTGGACAGAGGCCAATATTAACCATTGTTCCTTTTGGATAGACCAAGCAGTACATAAGTAATGTGTTTGTGGGGAAGGGCCAAGGATAATCCTCTATTGTTCGGTTATGATGGGACCTATTGATTCTCTTTCAAATTTAGGTTAGCCTACCAGATTAGAGTATTATGCTATATATTTGAATGATGCTGCAGGACATAAAAGGGCATTACCTTCTGGTCTGCATTCCATCTATACTTATTTGTGGGTTGCCTTCGTTCCACACCATCATTTCTTCTGAATTCAGAGAGGCAGCATATTATGTAAAGAAGACCTAAAGCTAAAAATAACACAAAATAACATGAGAATTTGGAATGGGAGACTTACTTCTTTTTCCAGCTACTTGGGCTGAATATCTTTTCATGAAATGACTTCTTATGTAGTTTCATGAACCCTTTTTCCAGATGTTCTGAACATTCCTTATTTTTCTCAAGTTGTGGATCTTCTGAATATGCAGTCTTTTCCTTTTCATGGGAATGAATGGGTCCAGAGGATAATTCTAGGAAAGGATCACTGAAATCTTTTATGTTCTCAACTTTCTCTAAATAATCATGTTCATGCTCATGAAGAGTACTCAAGTTTTTCAGCATATTTCCCAATGTATCACTTACCATATTTTCGGTATGGGATGAAAAATCTTCCTCATTAAGTTTTGGCTGCTTGGATGATGACAAATTGTCCTTCTTTACATCAGATTTTGAACAACTTTTTGCAGCATCATTTTTATTGTTTCTCAATTGAAGCCCCCCTATTTTCGTTGGTCTTGACTTACCACACTTATCAGGATCATCAATGATGTTATTTTTCATTACTTGTTGATCCTTGTTGCTACGTAGACTGGATCGTTCATATGAACAGTTAATCTTGTCGCCTTGATTCTGTTTGCCTTTCTCCTCACTGCCTATATTGCTATCATGTTTAAAGGCCATGTTGGACTGTTTGGCAGAATCTTTCTGATCTCCATACAATGCAAGTTTATTCACTTTAGAGCAGAACTCTGAATGATGTGTCAAGAAATCTTTCCTTACGGTTTTACCAAAGAGGTAACCTGCTGAAAAAGTGTCCTTAGTTGCTGAACCAGATTTCAGAGATGAACTTTGATTATCACTTGTAGAAGTTTTGCTGGATGTTAGTTTAGTGATCCGGGTAGGGCTTCCAACCCCTTTCTTCTCACTGCGTTCAGGGGTTTTTACTGGAGTAGTAGTATTATAAACTATTTGCTTTTTAGTCTTTTTCTTCTCGCTATGTGCACAATAAGGATTATCATTTTCAGCACCTGGAAGGCATTTCCCTGTTCTGGATGCATGTTTGTTTCTATCTGTAGGTGATGGCTTCTTTAAATTCCTTGATGCATTTTCCTTTGGCTTCAATTTGTACAAAGAAGTTACTGAAGTCGACAGTGGACCCCTGGTTTTCTTGTAATTCAGTGTACTACACAAGTAAATAAATAGGTTCAACTTCCCAACATATCAATTAATTGGATGATACAGAAAAGATAGAGAAAGATTTGAATGATCAATATGATAAAAGAAATACACACCTTGCAGTCCTGTCCTTTAGTGGTGTATTGCTGGAAATTCTTGCCGCTGAAGTAGACCTAAAAGATCTGGGCTGTTTTACCTGCTACATGTTAATATCTTGTTAGCGAGTTAAGATGATACTGTAAAAAATCAATTCCAAATACAGGAATTCTAACTCTGAATTGAAAAGCAAAATCAAAACCTTTGGCGACTCAAATAATGGAAAAGTGTCCTTAGTTGCTGAACCAGATTTCAGAGATGAACTTTGATTATCACTTGTAGTTTTGTTGGATGTTAGTTTAGTGATCCGGGTAGGGCTTCTAACCCCTTTCTTCTCACTGCTTTCAGGGGTTTTTACTGGAGTAGTAATATTATAAACTATTTGCTTTTTAGTCTTTTTCTTCTCGCTACCTGCATGATTAGGATTATCACTTTCAGCACCTGGAAGGTATTTCCCTGTTCTGGATGCATATTTGTTTCTATCTGTAGGTGATGGATTCTTTAAATTCCTTGATGCATTTTCCTTTGTCTTCAATTCGTACAAAGAAGTTTCTGAAGTCAACAGTGGACCCCTGGTTTTCTTGCAATTCAGTGTACTACACAAGTAAAGAAATAGGTTCAACTTCCCAACATATTAATTAATTGGATGATACAGAAAAGATAAAGATTTGAATGATCAATATGATAAAAGAAATACACACCTTGCAGTCCTGTTCCTTAGTGGTGTATTGCTGGAAATGCTTGCCGCTGAAGTAGACCTCAAAGATCTGGGCTGTTTTACCTGCTACATGTTAGGATCTTGTTAGCGAGTTAAGATGATACTGTAAAAAATCAATTCCAAATACAGGAATACTAACTCTGAATTGAAAAGCAAAATCAAAACCTTTGGCAACTCAAATAATGGAAAAGTGTCCTTAGTTGCTGAGCCAGATTTCAGAGATGAACTTTGATTATCACTTGTATTTTTGTTGGATGTTAGTTTAGTGATCTGGGTAGGGCTTCTAACCCCTTTCTTCTCACTGCTTTCAGAGGTTTTTACTGGAGTAGAAATATTATAAACTATTTGCTTTTTAGTCTTTTTCTCCTCGCTGCATGCACATTTAGGATTATCACTTTCAGCACCTAGAAGGTATTTCCCTGTTCTGGATGCATGTTTGTTTTTATCTGTAGGTGATGGCTTCTTTAAATTCCTTGATGCATTTTCCTTTGTCTTCAATTCGTACAAAGAAGTTTCTGAAGTCAACAGTGGACCCATGGTTTTCTTGCAATTCAGTGTACTACACAAGTAAGGAAATAGGTTCAACTTCCCAACATATCAATTAGTTGGATGATACAGAAAAGATAGAGAAAGATTTGAATGATCAATATGATAAAAGAAATACACACCTTGTAGTCCTGTCCCTTAGTGGTGTATTACTGGAAATTCTTGCCGCTGAAGTAGACCTAAAAGATCTGGGCTGTTTTACCTGCTACATGTTAGGTTCTTGTTAGTGAGTTAAGATGATAATTTAAAAAATCAATTCCAAATACAGGAATACTAACTCTGAATTGAAAAGCAAAATCAAAACCTTTGGCGACTCAAATAATGGAAAAGTGTCCTTAGTTGCTGAACCAGATTTCAGAGATGAACTTTGATTATCACTTGTAGTTTTGTTGGATGTTAGTTTAGTGATCCGGGTAGGGCTTCTAACCCCTTTCTTCTCACTGCTTTCAGGGGTTTTTACTGGAGTAGTAGTATTATAAACTATTTGCTTTTTAGTCTTTTCCTTCTCGCTACGTGTACGATTAGGATTATCACTTTCAGCACCTGGAAGGTATTTCCCTGTTCTGGATGCATGTTTGTTTCTATCTGTAGGTGATGGCTTCTTAAAATTCCTTGATGCATTTTCCTTTGTCTTCAATTCGTACAAAGAAGTTTCTGAAGTCAACAGTGGACCCCTGGTTTTCTTGCAATTCAGTGTACTACATAAGTAAAGAAATAGGTTCAACTTCTGAACATATTAATTAATTGGATGATACAGAAAAGATAAAGAAAGATTTGAATGATCAATATGATAAAAGAAATACACACCTTGCAGTCTTGTCCCTTAGTGGTGTATTGCTGGAAATGCTTGCCGCTGAAGTAGACCTAAAAGATCTGGGCTGTTTTACCTGCTACATGTTAGGATCTTGTTAGTGAGTTAAGATGGTACTGTAAAAAATCAATTCCAAATACAGGAATACGAACTCTGAATTGAAAAGCAAAATCAAAACCTTTGGCGACTCAAATAATTGAGCATCTAACAAGCTGGCTGCAGTCCTCGGATGATTACAACCTGCAATATAAATTTTCATTCCCATTACAGTCCATCATAAAATTCTTCAATTGCATACATAACTCTCCCAAAGCATGAGGCCATAGGAACAATCCAACAAAATCCTTTTGTGAACAAATCCTAGCAGATAAAATCCTTGTGTTTATTTGAAACAATAAAAGCTAACAACACGTTGGCTAGAAGATCTTATTATCTAAGGCTATGTCTCAAAATTTGTACATATGTTCACCATCATTGTGCAGTGGCTATGCACCACCATCGACACACACCAACAGGCACCATGTATGTTCAAATCCTATGAGAATGACTAGACACAACTTAACAGTATGGACCAATGTGAAGATTTCAATAACATCCTGGCTATGCAACTTACAACCCGTCTCAAATCTTTCAAGCACATATCAAACAATGACATCCAGAATTTCATGCAACTTACTGCAATGACTTTGTACCTTGCAAGGATAAGACTATTAGAACAATCACATCCAATTTCCAATCCTCGTTTGCTACCAGATAAACACATAATGCTTGTCCTAAACAAGTTCACCAAACTCTCTCAAAATGGCTATTCAACTTGCAAGTATAAGATGTCAACATCATGCATCAATTGTGGAGATTTTAATACCCTTCAAGGCTATGCAATTCATAGACTATCTAAAATTTCAGACACAAAAACCCTGTGCAATGGCTATGCACCAACATCTGCATACACCATCAGAAGCTATTTATGCTCAAATCCTTTGACTAAACAAATAAAAAACTTAATATATTAAAGATTTGAGACTTTCACAGGCAAACAGAATATCATGTGTCCGAAATGTCTGATTCCAGTGGTTCATGTCTCCTTCGAGACCCCTCTTCAGAAAAATAAAAATGTGAAGATCTCAATAACCTACAAGGTTATGAAACTCGCAACCCATCTGAGCATTTTTGAGCACATACCAAACCCAACTCACTGCCATGACTTTCCACCTCGCATAGGATAAAACACTGGGGCAGTTTAGTGTAAGACTGCCAAACATGAAAAGGGCAATATAAGAAAATGGTGTTCATCTACGTAGCTTGTCTGGAATTGGTTAAACCGATAAATGTTTTAGCAGAATCAAGCCTAATTATGAATCAGGCTTCTAGATCCCATCATATAAATGATAGCCTGCCTCTAAAATCTCAAACCATGTTTTTCATTGATGGACAGAGCTACCTCTTTCTTATGAACACATTGACCATCAGAACCAAAAAGTTAAGACGGTCATCAAATAACTTCATGAATTTCTACCAAATTGCAATCACAATGAAACCAATACATGCTCAAGAATACTATCTTATTATCTGTTTCTTGATAATGGATAATGGGATATGATTTGATATATTGATTAAAAACTCTACACGGTCAAATTCAGAAATATCATTACACAACAACATGGACTGTGGAAATCCAAGAATACTAAAGTTATGAGTCCTAGACCATGCAAGGCTATCCCATTTGACTTTTCATGCACAAAAGTTCAAATGCATGGCTTAAAAACTAAAAACACTCCAAGACCTTTTATTAGGTAGATTGAACAACCATACCAGGCTTGCAGAACCAGGCATCATCATCCACAGGTTCCTCCAGTGCCAAGAAGTCCAACCATTTGGGTGCTCGAATATCTTCATAAAACTCATCCCTCACAAATCTGCTGTCAATGTTCTTCCAATCTATATTCAAAACATCCATTCTTACAAGCAAAACAAAACACCACCACGACAACAATAATAACAAAAACATAAAAGGAAACAGTAAGTACTGGAGAAGCAAAGTGAAATCTAACAAGAAAGGACCCAGGAAACAGAGAAAAAGAATCCTCGACTCCTGGTGGAACCTCTTTCAGGAAAATTCTGCGTGCCATTAAAGTACTTAAACTTCAACCAACCGGGTCGATTCTAAGTATCTCGCAACAGATTCAGTGTGAGCTGTACACTGTGATGAATAAATCTTATAAATGAATAAATCTTCCTTAAATAGTCTTAGCAATTGTTGGAATGACAGTAGGATCGAATATGGGGGCTATACTACAACGGTCAAAATGGTGGTTTCTCAGCCGTTGGATTAGCTGGTAAAGACTCTCCAAGCCGTCGATTATTTTGCCTGTCATATGCTCTCTTTGGATTCCTCTTATCGCTGCACATGGACTTTATTAAACCTTAACCAGTGATTTGGATTTTCCTCTTAAATTGGTGAAATTTTATTCTCAGACATCATAAATATAAGGGAAATTGATGATATTTAGGTAACCATCTCTCTCTCTGCATCTGATATATAGGATGGGAATAAATTGCTAAAATGGGAATCATAAACCAGGCATGCGATTTGTTTAATAAAATGGCTTAAAGAAATGTGACCTTGGGCAATTTGTAACTAGGTGTGCTCAAAATGGGTCTGTTAAAAGGGCTCTAGAAACTTTTAAGTAAAAATAAACAACCTCTTGCTTGCCCGCCCTCAAAATGGTTCCTAGAAACAGGGTACGGATGGTCAGTAAAAATCAATTGGAAGGGATTTTTGATAGTTGTTATGGTTGAAAGGCTGGTCTTTACAAATTTATCCATCTAATTTAATAAAGAAGTAGTTATGCCCAAGTTCTCTTTGAATGGTTCCAAATTGTAATTAATTTTCTTCATAATTTATAATCTGCATTCTCTGATCAAGGATCTGAGGACAATCTATTGCAGTTATACCTGTTCATAAACTGAATGCACCTGTAGTATAGCGTAGACGGAAAAATATTGCCTTACACTACTGAAATCTGTATCTAGCATTTGCTTATATATGCTGAACCTGGTCAATGACAGTGAGGAATAAATGGAATGCATGGGTGTAGTCAATAATGTTATTTTTTTTTAATTATCACCTCTCCGAAGTTGATATAGGGTTTAATAGTAGGACTTGGGAATGAATTATGTAAGTCACAGCAGTAGGAGAGATTAAGGGAGTAGACAGACTGGTTAAGCATAATATACCATACCTAGCCGAAAGAAGGATGAGATCATGAAGCTATAGAATAATTGTACCAAATAGTTGTCTGATTGAATATAAGGGAACCATCATTTAGTTTGATGGTGTTATCGAAATTGAGTTAGCATACAAATCATTGCAATCATATAGTATATCATCCTCTAATATCTTATTCCTAACCATTAAGATCATAATTGATTAAAGGTGCCGGGTGAATTTATTATCTAGTCTCAGAACCAAGCTATTACAAGAATAAGAGATTATATCATAAGGTAATAGAAATCAAAAGGTTAAGAATACCATTACTACGAATATTATGGAGTGTATATTTTTATATGACAATATGATGATTATAGCATTGTAAATTGTCTCAAGTATGACGTAACAATTGATTATGTTTATCCCAAGTTTGTAATGATGGATATACCTTTCAAAGTTCAAAAGGACATTAGGTGGCAAGGGTGAACATTTCATATTTTGTGAACTAAGACTATTCTAAAAGTAATGGATTTCACTAGATGATGAAGGATATTAAGAGATTAAGAATGTATTATTATTATTATATGTATATACTTGGATGTCAATCCAATGGATATAGTTTTGTCAACCATCTAAAGTCAACTTACATATTGACTTTTCTTATAGCAAGTTTATAACTATTATGTCTTTTTAAGTTTAAATAATTTTGTATGACCTTATCAAGGCATGACACGTTCTACTAGAGACTGATGACAAAATTATTAGGATCATGATGCTTGATCATATTAGTCAAATATCATTTGGAGCCATATTGGGGCTTCACATTATTGTCACATTTATGAGTAAATACTGAGTATTATTACCCATATTATTAGCAAATGAATCCTAAGTGAGATATTTATTCTACTGAATTATCATTGTACATGAATGTTTAAGGGGTTTCTTACTAATATAATACACCAGTTCAGGAAATCTAGAACCGATACACTTGTGATATAAGATCACCAAATCATGTTCTAATCATGATTAAGACCCTATATTATAACTATTAATCGAGGACCAAATGTTGTTTAGTATCCTTGATAGGTAAATGTAAGGGTTTGAGATGCTCACAATGAATTAGGATCAATATCAATGAACGACTAAGATTGGATTAACCACCTTGTCGGGCTTCTCAGGTAATTCCCTTTGTTCACAAACAAAATGAGTTCGTAGAATTCAAATAGGGACACGCCTTTGGCATAATAAAGAATCAAACATATTAACTGAAATTTTTGAAATTGATTTCATTCAGAAGCAATAAATATTAATTGTTTATTTATAAACTGAGTAGCAATGATCATAATTGTGTGCTTGGGGTTTGATATATACCAAAAAAATTAAACGAGATGTCATAAATGCTATCAAAGTTGGATCTTGCCAACATGTGAAAGAGAAGTTAACCCTTTGATGAAAAAAAATATTCCATATGTGATAAAATAGGTGAATATACCAAATATAGAGAGAAAACTCCTTTGGGGATAGTTCTTTTAAATAAGTTTGAAAAAAAGCTTGATACAATGATAGACACTTTAGGTCAAATGCTCCACGTGAAGCAAAATAATACAAATGCTACCATAAATTTGAGCAATAGAACACAACAAATGATTGTTGGATTTGATGATAGATCTCTACATCCCACTTTCAATTGTAGAGAAGAACAAAAGTTTGAACCAAGGGTGTCATCAAAATAAACCAAATTCAAATTTTGCATCACATAATTGATGTAATAAATGAACATGAATTGAATTCTAATCCAAATTACTCTTAAATGACTTCTGTTGATGCCAAAAAATTGCAAGGTAACAACCCTTTATGGGAAACTCAGTTAATGGGGGACCAATTATGCTAAACTGAGTAACATCTAGATTTTTAAAGAAGTCGACTTCTTCTGTAATTGGGGTTTTGGAATGGGAAAATGAAGCATATATAAAAAATAAAATTCTAACTAAGGCGATGCGCCAAGGAGTATATATAGGCACGGAAAAATTTATCTTTTGGGATTCAATTTAAGGGTCCAATCAACAATCTTCTATGTCCTAGAATGAGAGAAATTAAAGATAGAAGCCTGAATAATTTATTCAATGACATAAGATAATTTTTATGCACATTCACTAAAAAGAGGAGTCAAGGACATGATCTAAACCAACAAACTTGCATTAAAATCATAGTAGTTCGACAAATGAACCATTCAAAACAATAATGGCACAGTGTAAAGTTTATGAAATAGCTTAAGAAAACTAAAAGGCCGAACAATGGCACAGTCTGTGAGTTCTTTTTGCAATAATCTAAAAAATAGTAAAAAGGTCTGGTGTCTCTAAAAATTATGTCTCTTTGGAACCCATTTTCTATAGCAAGAAGTAGTATATAAAGCCAACAATTCCACCGCCTGGCAGGCATAACATAAAAGATTTAGTATCTTAGGCAATGATGACCGCAACAATGATTCGCTTTGGCCATTGTAATAGAAAATATTTAGGCCAAAACATTTAGATTCTTCCCACCCAGATGCATCTCGGGTAAACAAGTGTCATCTCCCCGTGGAGGCAGTTACAGCACACGGCAGCATATCGCCGCTTGGCGTTCACTCCACTCTTTCCCTTCAATGAAGTCCCCACAAAGGAGACAGGTGGTAGCATCGCCCAGTCTGTAGTTCATTCCTCCCCTTCCTCGCTAAAATCTTGTGCTGGGAAGACACATGGAAGCATTCTTTTTCCCATTGGCGTTGACTATGTGGTCCACTAGAGTAATTGCGGGTGAAGGCTACGTGGCTCATGAACAGGGCCCAACTCAAAAGTGAAGGGAAGTAGTTATAAATAGCCCACGGTGAAGATACATGGGAGCATAGCAGGATCCAGTAGAAGAGCGAAGGAAGCCTTTGCTACGAGGAGCATTGGGAAGACACGTGGAAGTAGCCAATAGAGTATAGCAAAAAGAAGCCCAATGAAAGGATAAGGGAAGCATGTTGAATATATGAGGCGAGGGCCATCACTTTAGAAAAACAAAATATCTGAAGGGAGCTTGAAGAATTTTACATTCACAGCTTTTGGCGACTACTAGGAGCATTTCACTTGCAGAATGAGGAACCCAAATTTTTCTCTAGCTACAGATCAAAGCCCCGTCCATTGGGTGATAGAGACAGACTTTAGAAAGAGTTTCCTGCAGAGGTAGCTAGTCGGCCTTAGATGGTTTCGATACATCGTATAGATTCTCTTGCACTCCGCTTAGGTTGAGCATTTCTTTATAAGGTAGCACCATAGGTAAACCAACCCCAGACTCAAATTGGAAGAGTAGTCGTGCAATTGGATGAATGAATCCTTCAATATCTACCACGGTAGGAGGTTGGCTGAAACTCTGGAAAGTTGTTGTGTCCTGCTCATCTTCAATCTTTGTCACAGTTTGCTCAGTTGTGGTGATAGACTCATCTTTAAGAAATGGGGATGGGCAGGCTCATCTTAGTTAGCTGGGAGAAATTTTCCCACGTGTTATCCATAGTCCGGTTCAAACTAGCTGTGCATATGTTAGCACAAAGGATGGTCGAGTGGTAGTGGATGAATTTGTTTGTCATCTTGGGAACAGCCTTCTAATCCTCAATCCCTTCCTTTGCTAAGTTTTCATTAGAGACCATGTATAACTTATATAGAAAACCTTTTGCATTGAGAAATTTCTCTGCGATGAACTGTGAGAATTGCTCAATTAATCCACAAACCTCCTTTCTCAATTTTGTCACCGTTGGCATGAATCAGATGTTGGTTGTAGTGTCAGGCAGAAGACCTTGACCTTTTCCCAGTATGAAATATATAGCTGATGGGCCATTAGAATGAGGTCCAGCTGAGTAGTGGAGGCCTGGGGAACACTCCTTAGAAGGGAAATTTTCGCATCCTTTGAGCCGACTTCCTTTGTTAATTTTGTAGTTTTCCTTTTTGTAGATGCAAGTTGTTCCTTGATGTTACTTATCTCTTTGGACCATTTTTCCTCGACCCAGCTCTTGTTTGTTGACTCTATTTCAAGAGAAAGTTTCGTCTCCTGAAGCTCCTTTTCTAGTTTGGCCTTTTAGGTCACAAATTCTGCCTCCTTCTCTTGCATATTTTGCTTGAATTGAGCACACTGTTGTTCAAACTCTTTATCCTTTTGTTGCATCACCTAATTCACCAAAGTTAAGTGGTTTTGATAGTCTTGGTTTTTCTTCCACAACGCATCGGCTAGGGTGGGGTCAACAGATTAGAACTTTGCTAGTTCCTCCCAAAGTCTATTTTGCTCCACCTCTATTGCCTACACTCTTTCTGCTAAGCATGCAACATTTGCTCCATCATTTTTTCCTTTGCTTGTAGGAACTCGACCCTATTCTTCACAAGTTTCAACTCCTTTTTTTTTAGTTGGTGAGCAAACTTGAGGAAGTCTATGGTCACCACCTGTTGTGTTTCTTCCATGAGTTCAACCTTGTCCTATGATCAGGCTACTCTCAAATCAAGCCCCATGACATAAATGTTGTAATCATCTGGAAACATCTCCCCCCAAATTTTGACAATGTTTGGGTACATGGTGGCAAAGTTTAGTGTTTCTTGCACTTCATTGTAAATAGTATACACCTTTGGCTCTGTTGGATTCTTATCATCCTTAGCCCTCTTCTTCTGCATTCTAAGAGCTCATGCCTCCTTTGTAGTATCACCCTGTGCCATGAATTGGGTTGGTGACTGAACTAGCCTGCTTGCAAAAGGTGCAATGGGAGGTATGATGAAGGAAAAGTGAGGGTAGCGGCTTGTGTCATTTTCCTCTTTGGGAGATTGACAGTCTGTAGGGAGAAATTGGGAACCTGCCAATGTTCAATTTGTGAACCAGTGGGAGGGCTCATTGGGTTTTGCAGCGATTGTGGGCTCATGGCAGGCTCCAATTGTTGGGTGAATAGGGTTGTGCTCGAGGCAATAGTAGCAATAGGGGTACTAATAGTAGTCGTGCTTGAGGAAAGAGAGGCAAGAGCAGATTGAGTAGCAGTGGGAGGTGTAAGGGTCTGCAAAGGTTTCAAAATAAATTGCCTTGTATCGAAGTACTAGGAGAAACCTCCCGTGACCATTGTGGTAGAGGCAGAAAAGGCAGGGCCTACACTTGTGGTGATGGGTGTCGCAAAGACAGCAGGGGCTACCAAAGATTGCAAAGTAAGAGAAGAAGGGGTGAATATTACTTGTTGACTAGATGGTAGCGGTTCCTAGCTCGCCATGACCTCCTCGCTTACTTCAAGCTCCTGGCTTGCTTTGAGCACCTGGCTCGTGGTGGGTTCTTGCAAACTTTCCCCAACAATTGCTTTTGTGCACTTCCATTTAGCGGGTGGGGTTTCCACCACCTCTATGGTTTCCAATTGTTGTTGAGTTGTTCTTGTCCTTTCTGCGACCTAGGTGAGTTTTTGCAAAGCTCTTGATAGGTTCAACCGTAGATTTGAAGCAACATAGCTAGGCCGCTTTGTTGCCTTTCTCTTTTGCTGAGCAGAGGCTAATTGCACTTCTACTTCTTGCTCCTTTCCTTTCCTAGTAGGCTCTTCGGACTCCTCATCAGAGTCATTTTCCTTGTTTGTGCTCACGTCGGAATTTAGATGCTCATCGTCCCACAACTTATCAAATTGGTCATCTGACTTGACACTTTCATACAGGGCATCAAGCTATTTGGTTTCTTGGCAGTACACCTAGAAAGCTTTGATTCTTTCCACGCTCCACTCTTCCTCTTGTCGTAACTTGTTGTACAGGGTGGCTCCTATTTTTTGCTTCTCATCATACACCGTCGTAGGGAAGTAAAACTTATAATATGGTGGTCCACTGTCCTCTGTAGGAATGTGGATCAAATCAACCAGTAGATCATCCAGATCTTTCAGCGGGTTCCTCCTCTTTTCCCAGTAAGGCTACAGGTGATGTGTTACTTTGACAAATTCATTTGGTGCATCATTTTTTGGGTTGTAATCCCAGTTGTCGCAAATCATTACCAACCCCAAATGAGCCAACTTATCTTCTAGCAATTTGTGTATCTTCTTTTTGTTCATGACCACTGTTTTGAAGGTTTGTGGGTAGACGAAGAATCCCCTCTTCTTAGATTTCCCTCCGCAAAATTTGTAGTCAATAAGGGATACTTTCCAGAACATTGTGAGGGATAGCACCCAATTCGTGACACATGTCGGAAGGTGAAATGGTTCTCTAGTGAAATAGCACAGCCAGATGAAAGTGAAATCCACTCTGAGAAACCAGTCACATTTGGGAGTGAAACTCTGCATATATGTAGTTTTTTCCTTGGTAAGCTGGTCGAAACCATCATCCCCTTTCAAATCTTGCAAGATCGGATTTAAGAAATAATCCAAAAATGCATAATAGTCATAGGTAGCTAAAAGGAGAGGATTCCATATACAAATCAACCTTCTTTTTCCTGACTCATCAAAAATAGACTTCATATATTTCTTAAAGAAGTTAGGGTTTTGGTGCAAAAACATGTGAGAAAAGAAGGAAGAAAACCTAAACCTCTGTTGCATTGGGTAATCCCTAATTTTCCCTAGCATCTCATCAACAAGGTACTCTACAAAATTATACCAGAAAAATGTATGTTTCTTGCGGTACTGAAACCTCGAACCCAACTAAAATTCATGCACATCCTTGTCAGTGTCCAGGCCACAAAAAAATCCCAACATTGAGAATGCATTTTGCATGTTCGGAGGGAAGGCGATGAGTGGCATAGGAATCTTTGGTGGCTTTCGATGATATTTCGTAGGCCTTTTTGTTTCTTTGTCATAAAATGCCTGAGCGTTTTTCATGCCTCTCCATATTGCCTCTCCCTTTGCTGGGTTGAATGACTCTACCTCTTCTTGTCTAGAGTCGGGGTTAGGGATGTACAACATATTCTAGATAGCTTCCAGATAGATATTGAACCTTAACCCCTGACCCTCGATGGTGTTGGTGCATGGGTTGAAATGTTCGATGGCTGCATCAACTAGTTTTGGGAAATAGTGACCAAATGGGACCATATACTATGGGAGCCTGATATACCATAGCTTTTGCGATAATGACTTCCGGTCGATGAATACCTTCATTCTTTCACAAGCCACCTCCCTCAAATTCTTGGGGTTTTTTGCAAGGATGGGATCATGAATATTATCCCAATCTTCCTTGATTCAGCTTTGATCCTTGTATTTTTTGGGTTTCTCCAAAACCTGTGTGTCTTCCCATTCTAGCTTCTCTGGTATGCCAGGCAAAGTGTAAGAAATCTTTTTAAAGATGTAGACGACTGATGCTCTATGCATATCATCAAACAAGCTCTGCGCTTCTTCTCCCTAGGCCTCTACTCATGCTTCTATTTGAGAACTCTTTGACATATCCTATTTTTCTAGAGATTTTTGCTTAACTCAACTTTTTGCAATTTACCTCAGCTCTGGTTGCACTTAAAATTTCTTTTGCCCTAGGCAACATTTTTTGAAAATTATTCATAATACAGAACCTTTTGCATGCAATACTTATCTATTTCCTTATTAGGGTGGCCTATAATGCTCACCTACTTGCATTAAATTCGGCATGTATTGCCAGTTATTTGCTCATGTGAAGCAAATTACTTGCCATTTTGAAATGACAAGAATTCATAATGACCATTGGAAATGATGTACTCCAACATGATTTTCTTGGAACTTGAGCCAACAATTTGAAGGTAGCTTAGGCATTGTATGTTGCGGCAATTAATATCCCAAATGGAATGATTACGTCAAAGTATGCAATAAGTGCCAAAAAGATTTGCATTCCTTTTTGGAGTTTGAGAAGCACCTATAAAACGACACCTCAGCATTCAACTGTATGGACTACCGCCAATGACTACCACTAGCTTATGCTAATTAATTGGCTTTCACTAATCCTTGCATGCAACAAATAGTATCTACATATGCAATTAGGTGGAAAATTTGAGCGAGCCTTGGCGCAAATTTTTAGATGGTACTTGATTAACCTCATGCTTATGGTATGAAAATTACCATGCTTATCCTATCCATTTCTATAAATAGGCGCTTTAGGCAATAGTGAAATCACACTTAGCAATTTTAGCAGAATAGATAATAGGTGATTGGCTTAGGATTTGGCGTTGGCAGTTTGCGTAGTATTTGCTTAGAGTTTAGACTTAGGCAATTTTCATAGGGCTTTTGTCTGACAGTAGTATAGAGCTTGTTGCCATGAACACCCCAATTAGGCTGGTCTCTCCTAAATCCCAAACAACTTTTTTGGGTGAGATTTTGACTAAGTGCCTTAAGAGGATGACCAAAAATAAGCATTCCTTGGCCACCATAGCCATGAAATGGGTTATGGGACGTGACTGCCTTGAGTATGAATATAAATAAAGAGTTAACACTGATGTGTGATCTCACTTTCTCGCATCAATGTTTGATATCTAGATTCCCAAGCCACTTTTTCTCCGCCTGGTCAAAGAGAATTTTCCAAAGAAATACCTGAACGGCCTCAGAGAGGTGGTGGTGAATGTTGCATTTGGCGAAGGTATTCCAACTACAAGCAACCTCTGTAAGTTCATTGAAGAAGACATGGTCATACCATGGTTGTCGTTCCTGAGCAGTTTCTAACTCTAGTTGTAGGAAGAACATCACGAGAGGGTCACCTGTGCATGCCATTTCTTGTTTCACATGTACAACATGTGCCATTTTATGACATTGACTGGTACACGGACTTTAGGAGCCTGGTGTTCCCTCTGCCATTTTCCATTGCTCCTATGGATGCTATTGTTGGTGAAGATGAAGAAATTGTTGACGCTGCCATTGATGCCTCTATTGTTGTTGCTCGTACCCATGACTAAAAATTTCCTTTTATGTTTCAAAAACTAAAGCTCGTTAGTCTATTTTTTGTATATATGCCTGGAAAAGGCCTTATAGTAGCCGTATAAAGAAGATACAAGAAATATATATAGATATATACTTTAAAAGCCTGGCTTTTGAGCCATTTTGATACTGTATTTAGAGTATATAAATATAATGAAATATAGCTTATGTTAGAATTTATGTCTCCTTTGCTTGCAGTTCTGCAATGTGGATTATCATCTATTTTCCTGCATATGGGTGCATTTTTCTTTGCTTCATGGGTTCTTTTATCTTTCTCTGCATTTTGAGATAATGGGTTCAACTAGCTTCTACTTCCTCACACTTGAAGAATTAATTATTGAAAGACCAACTGACAAAAACACAAGGGAAAAAGTAATTGCATTATCCACATATTTACATTGGTAGAACAATTTGAGTCTAATTAAATAATTTTAGATGAATCCCTTTGACCGGAATTCCCAATGGTTCATGCTCCATGGTTTCAAATTCAAATTCGTTGTGTTCTTTGTACCGAATTATTTTGAAAGGGCCTTCCCATAAGTTGCCAAACTTCCCTTGTTGGTTGGGCTTTGTAGCCCTTTCATTAAACTTTAGCACTAGGTACCCGCACTTTAGACCCTGGTTAGACGCTTTCTTGTCAAACCATTGTTTAACCACTTGTTGGAAGTTAGTCATGGCTATTAAAGAATTTTCCCTCTTCTCTTACACTTCCAACAACTCGACCAGTTGAACCTCCATGGTGTCATTTTTCTCTACCTTGAGATTTGAGCAATTGCAGTGTCAGAATCTCCATGGAGATAGGAAAGAGTGCTTCCTTCCCATACACTAACTCGTATGGTGAAGTCTTGAGAACCTGCTTAAGAGTTATGCGGTCTACCCAGAGAGCTGCCCAGAGGTTTTTATGCCATTCCTTTTGGTGCTCCAACCCAATCCTTTTAAGGAGTCAGACCAAATTCTTGTTTGTTGATTCAGCCAGGTCATTTCCCTGTGGGTAGTAGTTTGATGAAGTTTTTAGAAAAATTCCATGCAAAAGCACAAATTGACATACCTTTGAGCCTAGAAAGGCCTTGGTGTTGTTGGAGATGATGGTTTTAGGCGGGTCAAATCTTGTCACTAGTTCCTCAAGGAAATCTACTATCTTTGTCTCCATCGCATTCTTTAGTGGCATGACTTTGGTCCACCTAGTGAAGTAGTATGTGGCTGTTAGAATCCACTTGTGTCTGATGCTGGAGGCAGGATTGATCATTCCAATGAAGTGAAGGCCCCATTGCGCAAATGGCTCATCAACACTATTAGATTGAGGGTCATCGTGAAATTATTTCTTCTTCCGGAAAAGAATTGGCATTCTTTGCAAGCTTTAACCAATGAGTAGGAGTCGTTGAATAGTGTCGGCCAGAAGTACTTGATGCACATGATTTTGATGGCAGTGGTCTTAGTGGAGAAGTTCCCACTCACGGCGCTGCTATGGAAAGTGTCAAGGATTGTTTTGGCTTGCTCTATGGTGACACACCACAATAGAATTCCATTGAAGTTCCTTTTGAACAAGATCCCTTTGATGAGTGCATATTCGTTGTTCTAGAGGCGGTAGAATCTTCTCTTCTAAGAAGGAAGGCCTGGTGGATATTTTCCTATGTGCATAAATCTCACTTTTTCTGCCAACCAACAACCTTCAAACTTGGATTCATTTGTTAGAACTAGCTCTGGTTGCTCCTCTTTAGTGGCCATTTCTTCATCGTGCGCCAGATATTCACACAGTCCTCTTCCCTAGACAATCTTTGTAGGATTGACCTCAGTTTCATACTCATGGATCTTGGTGATCCAATTGGACCTTTTCTCAGTGATTTCTCCTTCCATGATGTATTCACACACACTAGAATGTGTGACATAAACAATCACCTTATTGCAAGAAATTAGGTGTCAGAACTTCTTGAGTCCCTTTACTATTGTGAAAACTTGCTCTTGACGAAGTTATAGTCTGTCTCGTATTCCTTCAAGGTTCAGGAGTGGAATGCTATAGTTTTTTCTCCCTTGCCTTCATCATATTTTTGAGTTAAGACAGTAACAATACTTGACTTGCTACTTAATACATACATTATGAAGTCCTTTGATAAGTCCAGATTAACTAGTACAAGAGTTGAGGAAATAGCATCCTTAACTTTTTCAAAGGCTTCTCTAGCCTCTTTTGTCCATTTCAATGTTTGATCCTTCTTCAACATTAGGGTGATTAGCCTAATTATTCTTGCAAAATCATAAATAATTTTTCTTACAAAGTTTACCTTTCCCAAGAAAGACTGGATGCCTTTCTAGTTGATCAGAAGGGGAAGCTCTTTGATTTCTTTCACTCGTTCAGGATCAATTGAAATTCCTTCTTTGGACACCACGTGTCCCAATAGTTTTCCTTGCAGTACTCTGAAGACACATTTTTTTGGGTTTAGGGATACCTTGAACTCTTGGAATTTTTTGAAAACCATCTTGAGGTGGTCAAAATGATCATTGTTGGACTTAGAAAACACAGTGAGATCATCTAAATAGATCAAGATGACCTTGTTGATCAGCTCATTGAAAGCAATATCCATGGCTTGCTGGAAGGTAGCTCTTGCATTCGAGAGGCCGAAAGGAATCGTAGTCTATGCAAACGTTCCCCACTTTATAGTGAACGTTGTTTTATGTTGGTCTTCCTCTTTGACCTGGATCTTATTGTAACCAGAGAAGCCATCTAGTAGAGAAAACATTTATGAACCTACCACTGTCTGCAGGATTGACTCCATAGAAGGTAGCGGGTAGTGGTCTTTTAGGGATGCTCTATTCAGGTCCCGAAATTCAACACATAGGTGGATATCTCCATTCTTCTTTCAGACCAGGACCGGGTTGGATACCTATGTGCTATGTTTGATTGAGAAGACAATTCATGGCTGGATTAGCTTTGTTAGCTCTTGCGCCATTAGCACTTCAATCTTGGGATTCACTGGCCTCTATTTTTGGTAGATTGGTTTTGCACCTTCCGCCAACTCTATTTTATGTTGGATGATATCAAGATCATATCCCCCAAGGTCATCATATGACTAGGACACAACTCCTTCATACTTTTCACAAAAGTCGATGAGCCTTTCTTTATCATGGTGCAGAACATCCTTCTTGACTTTAAACTTTCTCCCATCTTTGAACTGAAGGTTAGCATAGTTGCTTTTGTCCACTAAAAACTTCCTCTTGTCATTCCTTGCATTGTCATAGTCAAAAATATTTTCAAGAGTGATCAGTCCCTTTGGAACCTTGTTAGATTTCAACTCAATGATTTGACTGTCATAGGCCTTGAGGATCTTCTATTGGAGCTGGTTGGAAAACTCGCTTGACTGCTGGATGAATGAGGCAATGTGTTCATCACTATCAAACACTTTCCAGCTTTGATAATTGTCTAGAATTGTTGGTCGAACTATCACTCGTATAGAGTGTTTGTTGTGAATGAGGTCAGAGGCAAGGTAAAATTGAGATTTGATTGCTACCATATGGTCTACATCATTATTTTGTTCTCGGGGCACTGTCTGGATGTTGAAGGCTTCAAAGCCCTCAATCAAGTCCCAAATTTGATGTTTGTAGGATCTCATGTGGACATTCTTGGCTGTAGGAATCCCTCGGACTTGGTTGACCACTAGTTCAAAATCTCTGAACACCTTTAATTGCTTAATGCCTATTTGCTCCACAAGGCTTAAACTTTGCACTAGACCTTTGTATTCAACTTCATTGTTTGAATAAGGGAAATAGAAGTGAAAATACCTCAGTTTCTTTTCATTTTGTGGGGATGTCAAGCATATCCCAGCTCATGTGCCCACTTTGCATCTTGTTCTATCGAAGTGCAACGCCCATAGTTTTGAAGTTGGATTTTTTTTCGGATTCCTTTGTGACTTTCAGAATATCTTGTTCCTCGTCAAAGATGACATAGGTTCCTAACCTGGTAGCATGATAGTTGTCGAAAGGTTCAATGTCTATATGCTCACTCAAGAAAGCATCTTCTTGATCGGTCCAATCTTTGGTCACTTTTTCATCCTCTAGTAGCTCATTGCAATACGTTTCCTCCTTGGTGAAAGAAGTATGTGTGGCCTCAAAATTGATCATGGCTTCATCAACCACATGTTTTGAATGCAAAGCTTCAGAGACTATCTTCATTTTCGCACCATGCTTGGTCCTGATATGTGACCAATCCAAAGAAAGATATTCGCCTACCTTTGAAGTGAATTCTTAGGATAGACAAAGGTCGAACATGGGGGGAACATCTATGATCATAGTATCTTGTGGCACTGTGATGCTAGGGAAAGAGAATAGAGTCAAGGGAAGGTCTTTGATGAGACCGATAGTTTCAACTTTGTTTCCGTCAAGCTGCAAAACCCCCTACTTTAGAGGTTCATAGCTAAGCCCTAAGGCCTTAGCTATTTTTTTTGGCATAACTATAGTGCTAGCACCAGAGTCAATCATGGCATTGTGCAATAATTTCTCTCCCACAATGAGGGTTAGGAAGAAGGTTTTTGGCTTCAGCTTGTCTTTAACCTTGGCAAGGGTTTCCTCTGTGCTATTTGTGAGAAATTTGGCAGGAGGTGATTGAACAACAACCTTCCCTTTGAAAGATTTCTCTTTTGGTTCAATGATTGGACCCTCCCGAAGAGCTTTCTGTAGCAGTGTTTTATGTTTTGGAATAGCTAAGATGTCCCACAGAGACACATTAGCGGATGATTTTTTCAATTGTTCCACCACATTAAATGGTGGAGGATTCAAAGGTTTTTGCTCCTTAACTCTGGTTATAACAATTTGCTTCCATAGCAGGCATTGTTGCGCTACAGAGGTGTTGGAGATCTAGTCAAAAGCACCTTTGGGCTATAGACTAATTGGCTACGGGACAACTAGTTTTCCCATGAATCTCCTCTTCAAGCGGGTGTTGTAATTGAACTGCACTTGCAGTGTTTTTGATGTGGATGCGTCATTTATGAACACCACCTCTTCTTCTTCCATCCATGAGAAGAGCGCATGATTAGGAGCGATGTACGCTTCTTGGTCCAAGTACATATCTTGCATTTGCACGGTGAGCACCACATTGTCCATTTGCGAAGAGGTATACACATAACCTCTAGGATCTGGCTTTGCGCCTTGGTTGTGCTTCTTCACCACCTTTTGTTGTAGATTGTCACATGGGAAATTCCAAGCCATATGCGAGTCACCACAAGGGAAACACCATGGGTTGGTGTCATCAACTAGGTTGTTTTTCCCCATAGTTAGCTCTCTACTTGAGCTTAGGTTAGCACTCTGGAGTGGAGAAGGCACTGGTACTATTTGATTTTTTTTTATGCCTGTGGATTTGTGTGAGTTCCTTCTTGAAACTAGTTTTTTTGGTAAGAAGACCTACCACCTTGATAATTATAATAAGTTGGTTTTAGAGGGGCAACCTAATTCTGCTTAATGATAGTTATTTCATTGGTGATAGTTTGTAACATTTCCTTAAACTTTCTCATCTCTTGCTTCGAAGAGTCGGACATAGAAGCAATGTTCTATGGAACACTCGGGTATGTGTACATGGATTGGGGAGGTGTGAACGCACTGGTAGAAGGCATCTCCATAGTAGAAACCAATATTTTTGTAAATATAGGCATGATGGGCCAGGGTGGAAACTTCTCGATGTCTATCAAATTGTTCTTGACCTTGACATTGATGTTGTAAGCGCCTGGTAGAGTGGTTCCACCCAAAGACTAGATCATCATCGAGATGTTGGGGTTGATAGATTTCAAGTAGAACATGAATGCTAGCTCAAGTGGCAGGCGGATATCAACCTGGATTCTCTGTCAACTTGTATGGAATCGGGCATTGAAGTCAGTCATGGCTTTGTGTAGGGCCGATTTTATGGTAGATAATTGATAATATAATGAGGACTGGTCTCCATTGTTTGAAAATATTTCATAGAAAGGATCTACGAGCTCATCCCAAGTATTGATAGTATTTTTGAGCAGTGTATAGTACCCATCCAACACCTTTCCTTTGAAAGAGGCTGCAAGCAGCCTTAGCGCTATATTTTGGTCTATAACTCCGTGCACCAGACATACATCTGCAACATTTTGTATATGTTCAGACGATGTTCTTAAGCCATATTTAGTGAATTTACGTATAGCTTTTAGAGCAGAGATTGGGATAGCGGCCCAAGTGACAGACGCTACTAGTGCAACAAGAGGGTTTTTGACATCCTATGCCACATAACTTTTGTTAGCAGTGGGCATGGTTAGCGGAAAGGGTAGCGGAAGCAGAATGTTCACTAATTGGGTCATAGCTTATCATGTCCCTAATGGTGGCACTAACAAACCAGGATTATTCATTGTTTGGGACCTAGTAATAGGCAGATGGCTCATACACCCTCTTTGAATTTAGACTCATTGAAGTAGTCCCACCGGGTGTGCTAGAAAAAAGAAAACTATTGATGCCAAAAATTGGCAAGGTAATAGCCCTTTATGGGAAACTCAGTTAATGGGGAACCAATTGCGCTAAACTGAGTAACCTCTAGATTTTTAAAGAAGTCAACTTCTTCTATAATTGGGGTTTTGGAATGGGAAAATGGAGTAGATATAAAAAATAAAATTCTTACTAAGGTGATGCACCAAGGAGTAGATATAGGCACGGTAAATCTATCTTTTGGGGTTTGATTTAAGGGCCTGATCAACAATCTTCTATGTCCTAGAATGATAGAAATTAAAGATAGAAGCCTGAATAATTCATTCAATGATATAAGATAATTTTCATGCATATTCACTAAAAAGAGGAGTTAAGGACATGATCTAAACCAACAAACTTGCATTAAAATCATAGAAGTTCTGCAAATGAACCATTCAAAACAATAATGGCACAGTGTAAAGTTTATCAAATAGCTTAAGAAAACATAAAGGCCAAACAATGGTACAATCTATGAGTTCTTTTTGCCATAATCTAAAAAATAGTTAAAATTCCTGGTGTCTCTAAAAATTCTGTCTCTGTGGAACCCATTTTCTATAGCAAGAAGCAGTATATATAGCCATCAATTCCACTGCCTAGTGGGCATAATAGAAAAGATTCAATATCTTAGGCAATGATGGCCGCAACAATGATTCCCTTTGGCTGTTCATGTAACAAAAAATATTCGGGCCATGGCATGTAGATGCTTCCTAGCCAAATGCATCCCCTGCAAATGATGGAAGTGGTCCAAAAAATATCCCAAGCAGACAACTGTCACCTCCCTTGGAGGAAATTACAACACACAACAACATATCGCTACTTGGCATTTACTCCACTCTTTCCCTTTGATGAAGTCCCCGCAAAGGAGATAGGTGGCAGCATGGCACAGTCCATAGTTTATTCCTCCCCCTCCTCGCTGAAATCTTGCATTGGGAAGACACACAAAAGTGTCCTTTTTACCATTGGCGTCGACTGTGGGGTTCACCAGAGTAATTGCAGGTGAAGGCTACGTGGCTCATAGATGGGGCCCGAATCAAAAGTGAAGGGAAGCAATTATAAATAGCTCACGATGAAGACTTGTGGGAGCATAGTAGGAGCTGGTCAAAGAGCGAAGGAAGCCTTTGCTATGAGGAGCACTGGGTAGACATGTGGAAGTAGCCAACAAAGTGTAGCAAAAAGAAGCCCGAAGAAGCCCGATGAAAGGATAAGGGCAACATGTTGAATATATGAGGTAGGGGCCATCACTTTAGAAAAAAAAATACCTAAAGGGAGGTCAAATAATTTTACATTCATAGCTTCCAAAGGAAATACTAATGGTCAAACAAAATAATTTGTTGGATGGGAGGATAGTCAAGGTTGTAATGGAAAATCAGGTAATGAAATTATTGAGCTTAATAGCAACAAATATGGTGAGGTTGAATCTTCTTGCTCTTGAGATGAGAACCTAAACTATCATATTCAAGTTGACACTTTTGGTGTGCAATGCAAGAGTAATATGAAGGCCAACTATTCACCAAAATTTTTAGTTATTTAATATTGTGTTGGTCCCAAACAAATGATACAAGAGGAGTGGATTCATATTACAAGAAGTATATTTGATGGATTTGATGATGATTATAATATCATAAACCTATTCACAAAATGCAAAGATGATAGTAGCAGGGAAAGTGAATCAAATTTTCCCATACAATTCAATATTCATATATGGGTAAGTGCACCAATTTGTGACACAAAAAATGTGCCATATTTAAAAAAAACCCAAAAAATTGCTTTTTGCATGCACTAAATTTGACACTCGGCAAATAGAAAAGTTAGATAAAAAAAAGCAACACGTTTAAACCCTCATAATCTTCAACCTATGATTTTTGCTTGGCTTTTTTACCTCTGCAACCCACACTTGCCAAAAGGAGATCTTTTTTGCACTCTTAGCTTGTGATTCTTCACAAGGATGCCACCAAGACGTCAAAGAGGTATGTATTTCTATTTTTTTTTGTTTCAAATTTGAATTAAATTGTAGATTGAAATAGGTTTCTTAATTAAACTTTGTTTTAATTTCCAAAAAATCAATCTCCACCTTCAAATATTGATAATTCACAATCACCTCCTCACAAAGACCCTCTTGAACAAGAAGAACATCAAACCCCTCACTCAATTCATAGGCATCCCATAGGAATTCAAGGAAAAAAATTAAATAAAATATAAAACAACAAAAAAGAGCTTGAAGAATTGATTTCCAGATTAAATGAACATGCTACAACCCACCATCATAGGAGAGGCATTACTAAATCCTTAAAGTTGATTGTAACTCACGTAGGAGCAATGAGTGAACACATTTATTTTTGGTCGAATAAGAGGGACGAATTAAAATGATTTTATGCTAGTGGAATTTCCTATGCACAAGTGAAGCAAGAAAAAATTAGCAAAGCCAACTTGTGTGCTCTTTTGATAGACCTAAGAACCAATGCACCTTTATCACTTGCATGCAGGAGGTTCCCCATCCATTGGTACTACCATGAATTAATTAAAAATAAGTTTTGGGAGTTGTGGTGGATGGTTTTTGACCAACCTCCATGCAATAACAATGAGGTCCCATAGAATTTTTGAGGAAACTCTATTATGAGTTTATCCTCAATAAGATGCAAAATTATTTTGACTATCTAGACTTTTAGGGTAGAGGTGGGGGCTCCACAGATGATAGAGAAGGTGCATTACATAATTTGTAGTTTGCAATGAAAGCCTTGGCCCAACCCATGGTGGAGCATGCCACCGTTCCTTCCATTGCGAAGGACACTATTGAGGTGGACACACTCCACTCGATTAGCTCACTCACTCAAATAATTCTATAATGTGTGAGGCCTCTAGCAGAGCCTGATGTGGGAGAGACTTCTAGGCCCATAGTTCTAGTCCACCATTGTCATTCTTGTGGTGTTGCTTGCACGTATGATGGTGAGATTGCTCAGGATGCAACTACACAACATACATTAGTTGTAGAGTAGATGGATATGACAGATTCCTTGTTGAATGAAACATTCGACATTGATACTTAGGTAAAATTCAACAAGTTCATTTATTTATTTTTATTAAATTCTATTTTGAAATGTAAGAATAACTAAATTAGTAGAATGAATATGATGAAAATTTAGGGTCAAAGTGTTGATGATTCATACGTCATTCCCGCAAAATCCTATATGTTTATGTTGTTAAGTCCACAGGTATGCAACCGGTATTAAAGAAATAATTATTGCATGTGAATAGTTGAACCTTATATGAATGATTGTCTCATAACATGCTTTGGATGTCAAATAGTTTGTTGGTGTACCTTCATCATCAACACCTTGCTATTCTCATCCTCAAACAACTTTCACACAGGTAACCTTTATTCATTAATGGTGTTGTAAAATAATGTTAGCTAGTTTTGGTAATTGAAAAAAACACTATTCCATATATGATTGTACTTTTAGCACAATTCCATATGATTTTGTACAATTGTACTTTGTTCTTTAATGCATGTATCCTATAAGGTTCTATGTGTGGCT
This sequence comes from Sequoia sempervirens, assembly GCA_007258455.2. Lineage (NCBI taxonomy): Eukaryota > Viridiplantae > Streptophyta > Pinopsida > Cupressales > Cupressaceae > Sequoia > Sequoia sempervirens. Next base: position 2,823 of record VDFB02356772.1, on the reverse strand, counting down.
CCTTAGGGCTTGATTTTCCTTAATTTGATTTTGAATCAAAATAACCTAGCTTTGTTTGCTCAAAAACCCTTGGTAGTATATCATTGGTCCTTGTGGTACTGTTTGAAAAAATTCCTCAAAGAAATGTGGTCTCATGGTGATGGAATGCCATGACAAGCCATAGACAAGGCAGTGAACTATTAGAAAAAGTACCTCAAAGAAATGTGATCTCATGGTGATGGAATGCCATGTCAATTCTTAGCAATCCATGCCATTATATATGTTCCTCTTTAAAATTCTTCCCAAAGTCTTCATTATTAGAATATTATTCTATATATGTCTCTTTTGTAAAATGATTCAATTTTGTCACCATAGCCATAACTAAAATTAGTTTTCAAATAGGTATTCTAGATAAAATATCCACCATTGAATTAGTGGTTTGTTTTTATATTTCATCACCAAATATTTTTTTCATAAGAACCCCTTTAATTTGTAGTGTCTATAAGGTCAAAAATTACCTACATTGTACTTTTCACCTTAATTTTCTATAGTAATTTTGCTTTCCATTCCTTAGACATGTTTTAGAGATCACTTTGACCATTTCTTGGCAAAAAAAAAAGTCACTCTTAGCTATCATCATCCCATTCCTTAAATCTATGTTGGTTCCTTGGGGGAACCAATAGCCATGGGTGTTAGTGTGAAACAAAAACTTTGAATTCAGTTCCTTTTAGAACTCTAGAACCTTGCCTTACAAAGTTCTTCCCTAATGGATACTTGATTTTAGGTCAACTTATTTATGCATTTAGAAACTACAATTTTTTGGATTCCTTATTCATTCTTACTTATACTCAATCTCACTCTTGTACATTCTCTTATAAAGTATAGATTTAAGGTATTGGTATTAACTCTTTTCCATGGCTACAAGTCTTTAAATCCTCTATCTTTAAAACTCTCCCTAGATTCCCAATAGTTCTCTTAACCCTAGAATCCATACCTCACTCAAAATATCATCGTATAATTGGTAGGTTTTTCTCCCTCAAGTTCTCCACATAAATAATCCATTGTTGTAGAGATATTCTTATCTTCAACCATAATTGTAGATATAAATATATCCACTGATTCAATCTTTGCACACTAGATATTTTTATTTTCTTAGTACCTTTTTCAGCACTAGATGTCCTCGTAGGATTTTTGGTAGTTGAAAAACCTTTCATAGAACATTACCATCCATACATATAAATTATACACTCTCATAATTTTTTTGCTACATGTGGAGGCTAAAGCATGCTATCTAGATGTTTAGCTAAGGTAGTATCCTAATAGTGCTAAACCAAAATTTCCCCCTTTCATACTTCAAATAGGTGCTCCTAGAAATCTTCAAGAGTGACATGTCTTGAAAAAATGGGTGAGTAAATATAAAAAATTGTAAAACTTTTAGATGTAAGCACACTAGTGGCCAAGGAGGACAAAAGTTACCAAGGTGGAAATGAGCACCCAAAGGCTAGACAGGCATGCTCCCGAACCCCTAACACAACTGCATAATTTTTCTTAGTTCCTTAAAAACCTTAAGAAACCCTCAATTAGTCCTTGATAGTATTCTTTAGCTTGCTACAATACCAAATTTTGAATCAAGGACACTTTCCTCTACAATTTTCTTATTTTTCTTAGTTTCTTACCATCCCTAACTCTCTCAATTTAATATTTGGCATAGATCCATAGATCTAAATATTAATATTTTACTAAATATTGAAACAAACATAATTTTTTGTGTAGTAATCACATTAAAAATAAAGTAATTTACACTCAACAATAGTATTAGAGGTTTATCTTTCATTGTCAAGATTGCCTATTGTAATTTATTTCAAATATAAATATTATAGAGGTTCACAATAAGTATGCATAAATGTTTATTTTCATATAATTAATGCCTCCATTTCCTAATAGCTTTAACTAGTGCATATATTTCTTCATCATAAGCATGATGTCTTCTACTTGCTACAGTGAGAATCTCTAAATAAAAAAAAATAATGTTACCAAATTGAAGCAAGATGACACCAATAGCATATTCACTTACATTGGCCTCTATTTTAAAATTTTATTGCAAGCTAGGAAGAGTAAGAAAATGAGAATGAATTATATTATATATGAATATTTCAAATGATTCATCATATTATTCTCACAAAAAAAACATCCCCATAGTAGTAACTTGGTATAATGGTAAGGCTATTGAGGAAAAGGAAGGAATAAATCTTGCCATTTATTAGTACCTTGTATAATAATTCTAGTTTTAGGAGCACTTTTTGGTCTAGGAAAATTTATCATAGCTTCTGATTTAGAATGATCTATTCTCAATTACTCTCCTCTATCCATATCCCATAGAAATTCCATCACCGTGAGACCACATTTCTTTGAGGAATTTTTTTAAACATTTCATTGCCTTGTCTATGCTATGGATTTTCATGGAATTCCATTCTATAACAATCCATTTGTTGGTCATGGCATTCCATCACCATGAGACCACATTTCTTTGAGGCATTTTTTCAAATAGTTAATTGCCTTGTCTATGCTATCACATTTTTCATATATGTCTACTAAATAATTTTATCAAATTGTTCACTGCCTTGCTGCTATGGCTAAAAGCCTAAAGTAGGTGCTTTTGAACAAGCTATGGATGCTTGGAAACAATCTATCAAAGCATAATAATAAGCAATACCATAGACAACTTTTTGAACTGCTTCAAAATAATGTTTGAGGAATATGGTCTCATGGTGATGGAATTCCATGACAAGAAAACTATGGCATTCCATGACCATGAGACCACATTTCTTTGAGGCATTTTTTTCA
>VDFB02356771.1:0-49295 GCA_007258455.2 Sequoia sempervirens | reverse complement strand
AACAGTACCTGGATTCCATGCGGCTAAACCAGAGAGTGGTGCTGAGATTAAACTGCTATGGCGACCAACCTTCACTTCTCCAAAGCCTTAAATCAAATAGGGAGTGTCATATTCGATCTCCCTCTCCAATGATTTCATCCCCTCCTGCCAATGATCCCTCTCCCCCCTAACTCCAAAGGCTGCTCCTGCCATCGTTATTCCCCTCCCCAATAACATGTAACACCCGTTTCTTTAATTCCATCAAGCTTTGACGTTAGCTCCTGCAATACTTGAAATGTTGAGAGGTCTCTGTATGACATAGGCGATGCACAAGAAACCCGTTTTGCAGCACTGAGAGATATCGGTTTGCAATTTGTTCAAGGACATAGTTGTCTACGGGTGATGGGTTGTTAGCAATGCTATGAACAGAGGAGGAGCGGTTATGGACAACCGTATGGGTGATTTTTCAGTGGAAGTTTTCAATTGGTTCCTGTGAATGTTGTTCATCTTGTACATTTCCATCTCCCTCAAGGTAAATACAGTGCACAGATCCTTCGTTCCATCTCATGCGCAGATCCTTCCCGGATCTTCACCATTCTTTACAATGCTGCTTAACAACTAAACTCGACAGAACCTCCGTATGCCTCAGAGAGAGAAGCTTTGAAATTAATTCTCACCATATTAGGGCTTTGTCTTACCTGCCCAAATGTTTCACCAAGGATTTCGAGACCACCAGTGTTCGAGTGTCATTTTTTATGATGTGTCTTGATAGAAGGTTAATAGGTCGAACCTCCTAAAGTAAAAGTTCTCTTTCTTTTTTTGCTTGTGTTTTCCATTCTTTCTAGCTTTTTCTTCTTTATCTTTTTTTTTTTTTTTGTTTGTCATCTCACCCAAATCTTAATGATGCTTCTTCTTTTTTCTTTTTCTTTTAAGCTTTTACACTACAGTTCATAATCTTATTTCCTAAATTTGTTTTAAAGAGTCATCTTATTTTTCGTAATTATCCTCAATTAATAAATTATCAAATATAATTAAATATAATACTTTTTACAATGAAATCAATTTATTTATAAATAATAACTATTTTCTAATTTTATTTTAAACAACCTTGCAATCAATTTAATTTAAATAATTGTTTAAACATGACTACTAAACATATTATTTTATTTTATTTTTTTACACAATCAAATAATACAGTGAACAAAGAAGCCCAAACAATTACCTCGCACAAACTTCAAGATAACCTATTACCCAGGGGTCACCATAACCACTTTTGTCTCAGTCATTTTCTGATGCATACTTCTCCCTCCCTGCTAAAAATCACACCAAATTCTCAAAATGGCTTTTAGACCTTCAAATCTAGTTTCCAGATCATTTTGAATTTTTGAATTTCATTGAGAAACGAGGGAGATAATCACTGTTTTACTGAGACTGCATTTTTGACTATTTCTAAATGCCTAATTTTTATGAATTCTTCAATTCTCCACTTGAATGAAGGAATTATTCTTCACTTTTCTTGCCAAAATAATTGATCATTAACATGAATAATATGCTATAATCATGCAACAACATTTGATTGATGTGGTAGCTTGAGTTATCTTTGGTGGAAGAAGGAATCATGAAATGTAATAACTATGAGAGATCTTTGAACTCAACATGAAACAAATACTCATCCCATTAATTTTGGAATGATTGATGCTCCATGATTTTGCATGAATGTAGGAGGGTGCTGGGAGTCTTCTCTATCTTCTCATTACTTCTTCAAATCCTTTTAAAGCTTTCAGGAGTTAACTGCTTCAAGTGTCTGGAGCTCTCTGCTGCAAGTGTCTATGAAGCTTCTTCTTCCCATGAGTTATTTAATAACTCATTTATCTACATTATATAATCTTAAAAACTTCATGGAGACATATTAGAGGAAATTTGGATCACATTTAATTACTAAAAATAAATCAAACATTTACTTTATATTCTACTTTAAACAAGCTAAGGAACTTTCAATCATCACTCAAATACACTTTAACATTAATGCATTAAGAAGAAATAGATGGTTTTCTTTGATAAAATATGAGATAATTTATGGTCTCATCACAACTAATTGAAAAAATTGAGAAATTTTATAAATCATTTGTTTAAGCTCAGCCTGATGGGACTTGGAAAATTTATGATTTCAATGTAGTTGAGTATCATGAGAATTATCTATATTAACTATCTAAACATTTTTTCTAATAATAGTATTTGAACTTATAATAGATGCTATTTTAATTTCATAAGATGCACTTCATATTTAACCAGCTTCCTTAAATGATTTTGGAACACTTAGAATTGTATGCTATTTTTTGCAAAACTTGCAGTGGTGGGATTGCATATTATTTACCATTAAGGGAAAAAAATGTACTATATAACTTGGGCTATACAATTTGCACATTTTCATACTTTTCCATATGGGGTTCCTACTACTTTCTAGGAGAGCTCTTAAGGTACTCCATTTTCCCATAATGATACATCAAGTCATGATAACTCAAAGTAGATTGAAGGCTTTTTCAATAAATCCTAGAAATTGCTAAATTTTCACCTTGTCCATTGTTCCACATTTTGCATACATGTCTACCAAGGTAGTTGCAACCACAACATCTGAAAAAATTCCTCTATCCTTCATGCTTTGGTAGATGTGCATACCATGTTCCAAAGCTCCTATTTTGGCATAGGAAGGGAGGATGCTGGAAAAGGTTTTGGAGTCTGGATTTACACTTGCTAATTGCATTTGCTTGAAAGTTTCTAAAGTCTTATCAAAAATTTCAATTTGTGCATATCCTGCAATCATTGCAGTCCATGAGACCACATTTCTTTGAGGCATTTTTTCAAACAGTTCATGTGGTTTTTCTATGTTCCCATATTTTTCATACATGTCTACTAGGGTAGTTGCCACTACAACATCTAACAAAATTTCTCTATCATTTATGCTTTGATAGATTTATATACCCTGTTGCAAAGCTCCCATTTTGACACATGCTGGGAGGATGATGGAAAAAGCTGTAGAATTTGGCTTTAGACCAATTGTATTTGCCTGAATGTTTTGAAAGCCCTTTCAAAAAATCCATTTTTTGAATATCATGTAATCATTGCATTCCATGAGATTACATCTCTTTGAGGCATTATATCAAAAAATTCACAAGCTTTTTCTATGCTTCTACATTTTGCATACATGTCTACTAGAGTATTTCCAACTACAGTATCAGACAAAAATAAATGTTTCATTATGCTTTGATAGAGGCCCATACCATGTTCCAATGTTCCCATTTTGGCACAGTCAGGGGAGGATTCTGGCAAAGGTTTGTGGAGTCTAGTTTTACACCTGCCATTTGCATTTGCTTGAAAATTTCTAAAGCTTTTTCAACAAATCCATTTTGTACATATCCTACAACCATTGCATTCCATGAAACCACAGTTCTTTGAGGAATTTTTTCAAACAGTTCACGGGTCTTCTCTATGCTTCCACTTTTTGCATACATGTCTACCAGGGTTGTTGCATCTACACAATCTATCAAAATTCCTCTCTTTTATGCTTTGATGGATGTCCAAACCCTCTTTCAAAACTCCCATTTTAGCACAAGCTATTTGTACACTGGCAAATGTGAACTCATAAAAAACAAAAAAATCTAGACCAGCATCTGACAACTTTCGAGTGTGAGACAATTTCTCAGGACAAAAATGTCCCACATATAAGCCTATCAACTAATAAAAATCTGGAGATCTATGACTACATTTATGCCATTTATAATACCATTATGGAATTTATTACTTTCATTGAGATATGTATTGCTTTTTTAATAAAAGTCCTATATTTGAATCATTTATTTGAAATTTGAAAAAACAAAATAATGATTTTTGCATTGACTGTAGTATCAACCAATAGAAAAGAAGATAAATCACTTTTTTCCAATTATGAAATAGGAAAAATGAATTACAAACTATAGTTTTTTGCTCATTTTTTAAATTCTACATAACTATTGGCTCAGTAGGTTGAGATATTTGCATCAAACAGATGCATTATTAATCCTACCCAGGGCTTAAATTTGATGGTCATATACCTATATTTGAAGATTTTAACTGTAAAATATAGTAAAAGTAAATATTTAACCGTATGTTAATACATGCAATTTATTTTATAAATTGTTAAAAAAATAGTTAATATGTATGTATATGTTTATGTATATGTATTTATATGTGTGTATATATATATATACATATACACACACACACTTATATTTTTAAATAGAAACTTCTTCTATGCTTTCATAAAAGAATAGGAACTTCTTTTATTTTTAAATGCAAACTTCTATTTTTAAAAAACAAATCTCAATATTTTATATTTTTTTAAAGATTCTAAATATTTTTGTTTTTCTTTTATTCTAAATAATTTTTTAGTTTCTTTAATGGGATTTTTTATAAAAACAACAATCTTCTTCAAACCATTTTTTTGTTTTACCAGTGCAAAATATTTCATTTTTATTTGATTAATGTGGTTTTAGATTTTAATCTTCATTATCTAGACTCAGAGCTACAGAGAAGAAGCATAAAGTTAGAAAAGGGTAAGATTTTTTTGCACACTTACAATTTACAACAAAAAAGAAAGAAGATTTGCAAAAAGTAAAGAGATTTTGCTGCACAGTTACAACTTACAACAAAAAAGAAAATGATTTTGCTTCAAAGTAAGAAGAGTAAGATGATTTTCATTTTATTTCTTTTGTTCTTTAAAAAAATAATGATTTACAAATCTTATATTAAAAATTTGTAACAGTTTGCCACAGTAAAATTAAACATTGTAATTTTTTTTATCAAACATTTTGGATCACATTTAATAATATTCCATGAATTTATTTTCCTTTTCTTTTTGTTCTGATGCAACCACTACAACCCCCTCTACACCCCCCTATTCTCTACACGGTTGTTAGTTTATATTAAATTATTTTTAATGATTCATTTTTATAAACTTAGATGAATTTGAACAAAATATTTAATTTTTTCTTATTTTTAAAATATGTAGGGATTACAATTTGAAAATGTCTCAAAGAAAAAAATCCATCCTTCTATCAAACATTTTTTTCCATGGTCAAGTACATCCGAAGTTGTAGCACCCAATGAAGATCATATTTTTTATTTAAATGAAGAATTGGATATTTTGGGGTACACTGAAGAGTATGCTGATGAGTATCAAACAAGAGAAAACAATACACAAAAAAATGGAAACTTGAAGTAAAACAATAATTTTGTGAGGAATGGAAAGTAAAGTTTAAGTGGCTGAAATGTACAATATATGAAAGAAAAAAAGTTATGAAATGCATATATTGTGAAACACATAACACAGCTAGACCATGGGGAGCAGGTAATGGTTGCACTAATTTACAACATGATTCCTTAGTTACTCATGCCAATTCAAACATTCATAAGATTTCACTAACTAAATGGACATGTGGGAATGAAAAGAAAGCAAAACCTATTACAAAACATATAGAAAATGTTGATGACATTAACAAGGAAAGAGTCATCACAACTATGAAATTAGTTTTTGGATGGTTCAAGAGGATTTACCAATTTCAAAATATAAATCACTTTGCTCTCTTGAAATGGCATTACAGTGACCAAACATGCCAAAGAATAAGGATTACAATTCATACACAAATCAGATGGCTGTAAATCAATTTTTTTTTGCTATATCTAAGTATCTTGCAGAGGTACAAATTGATAGAATGTTGGATAGTCCTTTTTTCTCTTCGATGTTGGATGAAAGTAAAAATCATAGTTTAGAGAAGCATCTTATGGTCTATGCAACTTTTTTAGACTCAAAAGGGTTGGAGAAGCCAACTTCACAATTTTTAAAGCTCATAAATTTTTGTGATGGAAAAGGAAAAACAATTTATGATGCAATAAATATTTTAAAGGAAGAAAGGGGGATTTCAAATACATGCTTAATAGCTATTTCCATAGATGGTACTTCATCCATGGTTGGTAGTGAAAATGGGTTTGTTTCTTTTACGAAAAAAGATGTTCCTAATCTTGTAGGTGTTCATTGCTTTGCTCATTGTGAAGCTTTAGCTGCAACAAATGCTTCCAAAAAAAAATTGAATTGTTATTTGTTGAGAAATTAGCAAATAAGGTGTATTATTGGGTACAAAATTCTACTAAAAGAAACAAGGAACTCATTCCTTTACAGGAAGTCATGCAACTTGAAACTCTTCAAGCTCTTCAAATTCATGGAGTTAGATGGCTTTCAAGAGGGAAAGTTATTGAAAGGCTTGTTGTATTGATGCCTCCTATATTGACTTTATGGAAAAATGAAAAGAGAAATTCATGGTATGATAAGGAAAGAATATTTTTAGTTCAATTTTGTTTACACATGCTTGGAGATATAATGCTTATGTTGAACAAGCTGAATAGAAAATTTCAAGAAGAGTTTGTTGATGTTACATCATTAGGGGCATCTATTAATATTATTATAAACACTTTAAGTTGGTGGTCTATGAGAAGTGATACATTTAATGATGGTACATGTTACTTATCTAAATTCTTGGATGCCTCTAAATATGGTTATTTAGAGATTATTGATAAAGAGGGCATTGTTCATAGGCATGAATTGTGGTTTGTGGAAATTTCACATGCACATGGTGATTATGTTGATTCAAAAAACAATCACTAAAACCTTGCATTGATGGTTCATTAGAGATTTTTAAACAACTTGGAAAAGAATATGTTCAAGCACTTATAGATTGTTTGAATGGAAGATTTCATGATCTTCTATTTTTCAACTCTTTAAGGGGTGTTGTCACAATAGTGGTTTACAATTTCTGGGAGATTCTGATTTTTGTTGAAATCATAATTTTTTAGAAAATATAATGATTTAAGCCTTAACAATTTCCATTTAAAGCATTCCAATTGAAGAGGGCTTGATCAAACTACCTTAGATCAAACCCCCTTGCGTAGAACCCCGCTAGTTTTAAACCATACCTATAACGAAGTCTCCTTTACACCTATCAAAATGTTGATAAAAACCCACTTTTAATTTACCTTTTGTAGGATCAAATGAATTCGTTTAAAATTTATTTTTTGTAAGTGTGTATTCCTTATTATAAGCTTTCCAAAAAGTATAATTTTAAATTATTATATTTATTTTTTATTTCTTTTGAATGTACATTTTTCACCGAAAATCAAGTTCTTTGTTCTAAACATGTGGAAAAATAGCAGATTATCAAAAAAATAAATTGAAAAATATGAGTGCACCAGATATTGAAGTCCTTGATCCAAAAAAAAATAAAAATTGAATTTTGATACATACAAAAAAAGTTACGCATTATACGGTCGCGCTATGTCTGAATTATAATTGGTTTGACTTTGAAACTTGATTAAAGAAAAAATATTCAATAAGAAACTATCTAACCAAGTGGAAGCACTAGATATCATAGTTACAAATTTAAATTCTAAAGAATTATAATTTTACCCTTCATGAAAAAAGTTATGCGTTATATAGTGAGCATCACTTTTTAAAAATGTTGTTTTCTGAAAAAAAAACTAGTTTTCAAGGGAGATGGAAAAAGAAGTGCAATATGATTCCAAAAATTTTAAAAAATATATATTTAGAATCTACAGAAAAAATTTCACAAAAATTTAGTTTGCATCATCTTCAAATTCCTCATAGTTTAGCCGCTATAGTTTCCCGACAGTGAAGATTTAGTTAAAAAAATTATTCTAGTGTCTAGTTTGGCCAAAAATTGTAAACCACTATTGTGGGATCACCGTAAGGTTGTTTATTCCTTGTCATTATCTAAAGGATGCTCATGCTATAGAAGATAATTCAAAGCGTTGGATTGGTAATATTTTTCAACACATGCAACATACTTTATGTGAGGGAGAAGAAAATGAAACTTTATTTAATGTTGAAGCTTGTAAACAAGAGCTGCATATGTTTGTTGATACTCTTCATCTTAGTTGTGAGGGATTATCAATGAAGGAAGCTTGGAGGGTTTTTTTTGTCACAAACTCACATACAATTTTTCCAAACATGACAAATCTATGGAAAATAATCCTTACTATTCCAGCAAGTACAGTGGCATGTGAAAGATGATTTTCAAGGAAAAACATAATAAAAGATATCCAACGAACAACTCTAACATTAGATATATTAGATGATTTGATGAGAGTGTCTCTAACAACACTTGATGTATGAGCAGTGGAGTAGAGTAGAGTGTATTAAATTTGTAAATATTCCAAAAGAAGAATTTAAATATTTTAAAAGTCATTTTTTTATTCAAATTTGTAATGGTGATGTATCCCATATGAGGCAGAACACACCAATGCATTATGATTTCTTTGTTTCATTTTAATGTCAGTATGTTACAAGTTCTATGCTAATACTATCATAAATAAAATTTATAACATACTTTAAGGTTTTTTAAATTTGAGATGAATGGATAGCAAGTGAAAAAATTGTCATCTTTTTCAACCTATTCCAAGAGATGGTCATCTAGGTATTGACAATGCTTCTATGACAGAGAGGAGGCATGTACCTTATGCTGAAAATGTTCATGTCCCTCACCTATTAGTTCCTTATTATATAAAATTTGACTCGCAGTAAAAAAATAATAATTTTCATGTGAAAGGCAATAATTAAGACTAAACAGTAGAAAAAAAAATTCATTATGGGCAAGGTGGACTGTCAAATTTAAGCCCTGATCCTACCTATGGCAAGAACTAATAATTGTCTCCAATTTGGCCCTTGCTTTTGTGTGGGTCCCACCTTATATCACATCTTTTATTCTTTAATTTTCTCTAAATCCTTTAAAATCTCTTTTCTTATTTTTATATCCCATGAGTTATGTTGTTAATAGAAGTGGGGCCCACCAATCAAATTCTAACTAAGTTATCAAATACTTGGGAGCCATTTTAAAACTTTAAGGAGCTAGGTTGAAGTAGTAACTTAAGATTCAAGCTAAAGTAGTAGCTTGAGAGTCACTATTGTAACAATAACTTAGGAGCCATTTTGAAAGTAACAAATTAGGAGTCAATATAATCCGAAGATAAAAAAAAATTCATAGAAAATACTTTGGAGCTAGAACTTCAGAGATGCAAACTTCAGAGCTGAATTTGAGAGATAGAACTTAGGAGAAAAATTTGTAGAGCTACTCAATAGCTAGTATACTTCGAAGCTAGTTTTATATGGATCCCTCATGAAGTGTTGCACACCACAATATTTGAATTATACACTATCATGTGGCTAGTCCATATCCTCATCATGTAAACACAAGTTGGAAACAAATCAAAAGAGACAAAGCTTGCATGTTGGGGCAAAGGGAAACAAGGTTATTCTTATACTGACTTTATTTGTAACCAAGTGTAATGCCCAAAAATTGCACGAAGGAAAAAAACACAACTAACAAATTTTTTTGAACAAAGGTATATAACATTTATAATTTTCAACCATGCACGTGCATGGTGACATAGTATACGAACTTCAGGTGAAGTTACTTGTGCATCTCCACCATCGACGCACCACTTGATAACCCTATAACTGCTTGATGTTTGCAAATTGCTAACCATATTTGTTTCTACGAAACCTATACGATACCCCTAATATTACAAGACGATAATTGTTGATGTCACACTTAAAACTAAACTTCAAAGATAGAATAAAATTTTATTGTGTTTTCATTTATTTACTTATTTGTCATTCATTTGAATTCATTTACCCCATATATATATGTATGTGTGTTATAGGACAATTTAAAATTGTAATAATTAAAGCTATCCTTTACACTAGATAATTTTATTATTATTTATTTAATTATTTATTTTCCATAATTATCTTTTACCAATGAATTTATTATTAGTGAATAAATATATATTTAATATCAATAAAATATTCATTATTGTCTTATTTAATTTTTTTTTAATATATATATGTATATGTATATATATACAATGAAATACCTAACCTTTACTATTTTACATACCCTTTTATTTTACTAAGTTCTTTATTTAAAAACTGCTAACATCTTTATTTAAAATTTACCAAGATCTTCATTTTACTAAAGTCTCAATTTTACCTTTACTAAGATCTTTACTTTACATTTACTAAGATCTTTATTTTAAAAAAATTAGTAAAATCTTTATTTTAAAATTTACTAAGATCTTCATTTTACTAAAATCTCAATTTTAAATTTACTAAGATCTTTTCTTTACATTTACTAAGATCTTTATTTTAAAATTAGTAAGATCTTTATTTTAAAATTTACTAAGATCTTTATTCAAAATTTTACTATTATCACTAAGATCTTTCATTTAAGATTTACTAGATCTTGTCATGCCCACAAATTTTTTTTATCTTATTTGTTTAAGAAACTTAAGACTTTTCCAATGTTATTTTATATACATATTTTTAAAAGCTCCTAGGTCAACCTTTGGGAGGCGTGCCAAGTAGGTTATACTTTTTACCTTGTTTCAATTACTATTTTCTTTCCTTCCTAAAACTACGAACCTCTCCCTAAAATTTAGCTTTAGATTTAACTAACTTAACAATGTGATGTTTTCTTTTTTTTTGAAGGAAGCCATAAGAGTATTTGCCTACGGAAGTTTCCAATGATAAAGAATCTCAACGGCTACATGGACTCCAAGATCAGATATTAAAATAAAAGTGGTAACAGTAACTTTTCAGTCAGATTTTTATGGTATGTTACTTTTAATTTATTCTCCCTTAAGAGCCATTACAGGAAAAGATAGATAAGAGCTTAGATTTAATGAGTTGGATTTTATTTTCGAGCTAATTTCCAACTGAGAGTTTATTAGTATATTTCATTCTTTAGTGTAGCAATATCCACAAAAGCAATAATAACGTTGTGACTGTGATACGCTTTTCTTATCATCTAATGTTTTCAGCTATTAATTACTGTACAGTAAATCCGATAAGCCTAAAGATGTAACCATTGCAAGCGTGGGGTAAGAGCATTGGGTGACAATATTAAAGGATTTTTTTTTTGTTGCCAACTTAACAAAGAGAGAACCAGATATATTAACACTGGCATAAAATAGGTATTCTAATAAAATAATTTGCACTATACTAAAATAGCGCCAGACCTCAATGTGATTATACATGTATTACAATAGATCCTAAATTAATATTTTTCCTAAACTAACGCTAGGCTGAAAACAGGCTGTTAAAGTGGTTTGCCATTACCACAACTCCAACTGGAAAACCATCATTGTCGTATGCATTAATTGTAACAGCTGATTTAATATTTAAGACATGGACCATAAATATCAGAGTACTCAATGCTACAGATTGTGTGAGCAGAAATACAAGAAAAGAGATTCAAGAATTAAATGCGGAAGATCTCAGGACAAATCCACATTCATTCCATGACAGGCTAGAGAGGGGGTGGCAGACTTGGCACATTCACTGAATAGATAGAGACAATTTTATTTTTATTTGGGACTCCTCCAATCTTGGGTGAATAACAATGCCTACCTATGCTCTGTGCCCAAATAATAATATATTTACTTAAAAAAAAAATGCCTAAGCCACCACTATTTACGTTGGGTTCCTAATTGCCTCTACTACCTTAAATTATTTTATTATAGAATGATTTTAGTTCTTATTTTGCAGACATGAACATCAAGGCAATCCTGACGTGAATTAATATGGAGTTGCAAGTGGGCATACAAGGAACTTCTTTTGTTTTGTTTTTTTGTTTTTCCCCACCATAACAACTTCTATTACTCTTTGAAATGGAAAATCATCATTGCGTGCCTCCAAGTTGCTACCTACACAGGCGCCTATCGCTGGATTTGAACTTAATGCAAAATAGAGTACACAGCTTCCTACATTGTTATCGTTACAGGCTATCCAATTTACCCACTCTACCCTCAAGGATAACAATATTTATGAGCAGAAGTTATAATTCTATTGTATTGCGTAAGGCTCCTCGTGGCTGGAGATAATGGCTAGAGATGGCATCTTTGGACATTCTACTCATATTCATTTCGAACTAAGAATCTACTGCCCTACTATTTACATGAAGATCAAAGGGTACCTACTTACAGCCACAAATCCCATCATACATAATAGTATTACGAACAGAGCAACAGGGAAGCTAAGTCTTAGATGTAATCTCTTTCTTTTTCCTCTCTCCCTGTTTGCTTGCTCGTCCATAGGAAGTGTAATAACGAATTACTAACTGTAATGTTCATTCAATGCCTGTCTAGCACGCAAGATGACTAGTGTCCCATACTCATCAACATAAAATAATTGCCCAGGGAACAGATAATTTATAAAAAGAATTACTACTACACAGTATACCACATAGTCTTTTGTTCCTTTATTTCTATATATATCTCATTTGACAGAGTACATAAAATAAGATGCTATGCTAATATAAATCCAAGTTATTCTCTATTTTTTTCTTTTTTTGTGAATAATAGATTTTGCATGACTCTTCTTTGTTTTTTTTTCTTTTTCATATTGACAGTGACATGATTTTCAGTCGACAGTTACACAAGATTTCTACTACAAGGTCATCTATTGTGCATTTTAGACTAAATCAATTTGTAACATAGCCTGACACCGGTATGATTCCACAGGAATGACTAATCATTTTTTTTTAATTAGATCTAAAAACTTTATTTTAGAGAAAAAACACAAGTGAGTCTCTAGAGCAATTGCAAACTATCATGCATGAAGAAAACATTAATAGGAAGTAATTTCTTGCGTATTTCTTATCTCAGGATTTTACTTGTAGGGCAACATAGGAAAACATAGATGAATCCTAAATCTCATTCAAAATCTACAGGTGAATAACTTTGATACAAAAATTTAAAAGAACAGTATGAAGTAAAACTACCCAGCTTGTAACCATAGTTTAATTTACAGCAAAGAGATAAACATTATCTTCGATGTCTCTATTACAAGGAGTTTTCTATCAATAAACTCATGCACAGAAATAAGGGAGTGCACATGTACTTTCAAACAACTCTCTTTCGAGACTGTTACATTTAATCGATGACAGACTTCACTTGAAATGAACATATTAAAATTTATTTCCTTTCTTTTACAAGGAGCACATCTGCACTTCAAAACCAATAGCTCTCAACAACCTGCAAGCAACCACATAACACAACTTTCTTTCATGGCCATTTGGGTATGCTCACCTCCAACCTTGGGTTGGAAAACCAACCACCCCCCAAGCTAGGAGGTAACCAAGCTACCGGGTACACACAACAATAGAGTAAATAGCCATTTCAAACCACAATGCTCAAACAAAATACTCCCAACCAAGATTCACACATTTACTTAGGGATTCTTTATGGATCCCAAGATGGGGATAGAGGTGGACATCACTTCTATATGGGGAGAGTTGCTAGCAAAAGTAAAATAAAATAAATATTCAACATCACCATTTTTCTTCTTATCCAATCCACCAATTCATCAAAATTCTTCATATCATACACCCTCCATATAACAATCTTCCCAAAACACCATACTATCATGAAACAAATTTGGGTACTCATACCCTTTTTGTGCCTCTCCTTTCCAAAGGAGGAACAATATCCCCATAGAGGTTCCTACGCATTCCTATCCCCCACAAGGATTCTCTTCCCACATTGGGTGAGTTTATCCTATACAACCCCAAACCACACAAGGAAATGCAAAGACACATAAATGGACAACAACCCATATAACTCATATTCTCAATCTTGCATACAAAGAGGTAAAAGAAGAGAAAAGAAAACATACATAAAGATAGAGTATGACCTACCTCCAATCCAAGCCAACAATGAGAGAGGGTTGAAGATGAGCTCCAAATCTCCACTCCTTCAAGACCAAGCAAAATTTTCCTTCCTTCAAGCAATCCAAACACCAAACCCAAAAGAAGAACCCTTTCCTTTCCTTTTCAAAGGATTCAAATAGGAGTCAAGGGTTAGAAACCCTTGGAGGAGAGTGTGACACATGTCAACCTCCTATTCACTCCCATGGACACACCTCCCCACAAGTTCTCACACATGTGTGAGAACTCTTGGGGAAGTGAAAGGCCAAAGAGTGTTCAACACACAACAAGGTTTTCAAATCTCATAAATGATATTTTGGAGCCAACACTCCAACCCATCCCCAAAATCCGTCACCCTTCTTGATGGCTAATTAAGAAGGGTCACAACTTGCAATTTTGACAAGTTATGGGTTTGATTTGACCCCTAACCCATAGGTGACTATCCTAGGGGTTAATTAAGGGCCAATTAACCCAATTTAAGGACTAATTAAACCTTTGAAAACCCTCAAAAGAGAAATTGAAATTTTAACATAATAAAATAATTCCAACATGCCCCAAAACCCCCAATAAGAGTTTGATTGACTTTAAAAACATAATCTCAAGATTCAACATTAAATCTTTTTAATCACAAATTAAAATACAACACAAGAGGCTATGGTCCATTCTTCATGGACCATAGTGGCTTCACTAGGCTAACACAATTGGGTAACCTTGGTTACCTCCAATCCCATTGGCCATGGGCATGTACCAACACACTCAATGTCCACATGTCAAAATATCCAATGCATGATAATCAATAATTAAATCATAAATTCATATGCATATATTTAGCACAATCTAACTCTGAATCAATAAATTCAATATATATAATCATTCTTCCTCTAGCAATAACATATTTTATCAATTCATGTATAGTCATGGCATAAAAAAGAAATCACATCATCACTAAATTAAATTTAGCATCCTATCAATTCCATCTCATTTTAAAACAATTGTCCATTTCAATCATGATAACCAAATCATATAAGCATATCAATAAAGGAAACATAATGTGCATATAATCATCATAGCATCATAAGCATAAAACAAGCATAACATCAAGTGTCAATGATCATCCAAAATAGTCCAAAACACATAGAGTATCATCATGATCGAATCAAAAGATAGCCAAATGGTGTATCAAATGGTAGGCCTCACACCAAGGCCCAAATTTAATGGTCAACATTACCTATCAAGTAATGTTTTAGAGATGGTTATCTATTCAAAGTTATCCTTCAAATATTAAGGCATGCTTTATTTTGGTTCAAAAAATTATATAGACTATATATATATATATATGAAAATAATCCTATAATAATTTTGATAGTCCATCTAAATTCTTCCTTTTCATGTAATACAATGCTCCAAAAATTTTGACTGTATTTTATAACAAAATGCCTAAATATAATCATACAAACTATAATGTCAAAAATTGCATACCCTTGCAATTTCACGTTACTTTTTTTTTCTCATTTTAGTGTTCCTTCCCTTACCATATTTGAGGTTCATGTTTAGCCTTGCCTCAGCCTTTTTCCCACCCACAAGTGTTGTTTCTATGTTATGTCTTGTGTTTTGTGCTTGTTTTTGTTAAATTATGTTAAGTGTCATGTTTAAGCTGTTCTAAGGAGCTCTAAAGGTTCAAAAATTGAAGTCACCTGGACAATAGTACAATGCATAGATGTCTGCATGATGCACTAGCATCTCGCAACCATCTACCACATAGTGACCATTTATGAGCATTTTTTAACACCTTTTTCTACATTCGTAATTTTATGTAATGTCTCTGCTATGCCCGAAAAATTCATTTTGACAAATCCTTCCTCTTATTTCCTCCAACCTTGATTTTGAATATTAATTTTGCAAATATTGATTCCTCTCTCTCCCTCTTGGAAACTCTATTTTTCTCAATTACATTCTATAGTTCTCTATGAAAAATTATTTGGTATTCTACAACATACAGCTTGCATTGTATTGATTTCTTAAAGCTCTATGTGATTAATCTTCAAACTCTTGGCATCTTCATTGGGTTTTGTGGAACCACTATATATTTTTGGGCTCTTCCTTGGGCCTTGTTCTTGCATGGATAGCTCTCATATTCATTTTTGAGGTGATTGTGTTCCATTTACCTTATTTTTTATTATTCACTTTGTGTAATCCACTTTTTTTGTAGAAGCATTTTGTGGGTTCCTCTATTTTCCTTTCATTTCTTCAATACACTAGTTTTCTTATCTTGAGCATATTATAGCTTGATAATTCATAGTCTTATTATAGTTATTGTTGCTTTTTTCTTAAACACACTTAATATAGGGAACACAAACACTTGATTTTCTTCATTTTAACAACATTATTTTTCCATGGAGGTCAGAAAACCTACATAAGGGCTTGACCTAAAGGAAAGCTCCCAAATAGCCCCAACATTTCCTTTGTTTCTTGTACTTCATATATTTTGAGAAGAAGATTTCAACGAGACACTGGTTTGGTAAATTTCTCCTTCATCTTGTCACCTCTTCTTTTTCTTTGAGTAGACAAACTAACATATTTTCATTTCAACTTTCATTTTAATTTATATTGCTACTTGGACATCTATATTCTCTTTTGCTATATATTTTCATGTAAGCTAGGTGTATTTTATAAGGATAAAATACTTGAGTATGGTTTCTCTCACTGTATAGATTATAGTGTGATGCACTTGCATTCCAAGTGTTTGGTGTGGAGCTTGATCAATCTCCAAGTGGGAGATTGTTGGTATGTGGTGACTGATCAGGCAACGCCATTAAGTTGTGGAATCTATTTCCATATTAAAATGTATTTCAAAATACTATGCAATCTTAATGTATCCTTGTTAGGGTTCAGGGTCGGGTCTAGCCTCAAGTGAGGGTTTGAGGTTGGTAGCCCCCGAGAGCAGGGGTTTAGGGGCAACAACCCCCGAGAGTAGGGGTTTGGGGGTGCAATCCCTGTGAATTTTTTTTTAGCTAATAGATGAAGAAAAACTTTGTAAAACCCTAATTCTAGAAGCTTCCAAAAAGGATTGTTATAAGCGGCTGGGATGTAAGTTGCGGGATTGTATTCATGCGATTGCAATTTGTTTTGCACTAGATAATAAAATACTTGGCTGGTTGTGTTTTGTGGACGTAGCCCTAATTGGGTGAACCACGTTAAATCTCTATGTTGATCTCTATTGTGTTATTCTTCATTGTTGTTTATGTGTTATTATCTACATATAATTGTTATTTTTTATTGCTTCTTTCTACTTGAATCCTAACAACTAGTATCAAAGCAACAGGTTTGTCAGTCAATTAGTAGGAGAATTCTATATTTGAGTGGGAGAAATGGAAGAAGGAAAATTCAAGGTTTAAAAATTTCAAGGGAAAAATTATCAATTATGGAAGATATAGATGGAAGATTATTTGTATCAAAAGGATCTATGGCAGCCATTTCAAGGAAGAGCACAAAAGGTTGTTGGAATGTCATATGAAGAATGGGGGATTCTAGATAGAATAAAGACATTAGGAATCATAATTTGGTTGTGCCTGGTGTCATCTATGGCATTCAATATAACAAAAGCAAAGAAAATAGAGGATCTGATGAAAGCTTTGGATAAATTGTATGAAATACCCTCATCCTCAAATAAGGTATTTCTCATGAAGCATTTGTTTAACTTGAAAATGATTGAAGGTGGATTTGTGATAGATCATTTAAATGAGTTTAACACAATTAATGGTTCTTAACTTTAGTAAAAGTGAATTTTGATGAAGAGGTGAGGGCTCTCTTGATTTTATGTTATTTGTTAGAAAGTTGGAACAACTTGGTCATGGTTGTAAGTAACTTTGTCTCTAGTTCAAATACATTGAAATTTGATGATGTTGTTGATGTTACCCTTAGCGAGGAAATGCGATGGAAAAGCATAGGTGAGGCTTCAACATCAAGTAATCCTTTGACCATAGAGAATATGGGAAGACCAAAGGAGAGAGGAAAAAATTCTACAAATCATGGGAAGTCACAAGGGAAGCCACAGAAAGGTAGATCTAAACCTAGAGGAAGAATGGATTTTTGGTATTGTGGAAAGCTAGGACATTTGAAGAAGGATTGTTAGTCTTAGAAATACAAGCAAGGAGGAAAACAAAATAATCACAGTAAGGAAGCTAATGTTGCAAATAATAAATTTTAGGATGCTTTAATTTTGTGTTTAGATAATGCTAATGATTCCAGGGTAATAGATTGAAGGGCTTCATTTCATGCCACATCCGATAGGAAATATTTTGTAGATTATGTTCAAGGTGATTTTGGACAAGTATATTTGGGTGATGATGAACCCTGTCATATTTTTGGAAAAGGAAAGATAAAAATCAAGTTATAGAATGGAAATGAATGGTTGCTACAGGAGGTAAGGCATGTTCCAAATTTGAAAAGAAAGTTAATTTATGCATGACAACTAGGTAGTGAAGGCTACATAGTTACCTTTTGAGACAAAATCTATAAGGTCACTAAAGGTTTATTAGTAGTAGCTAAAGGTGAAAAGATAGGTACACTATATTTGTGTATTGGTAATACTTATTCTACCTTAATTGCTATAGAAACAATTGTTGTAGGGATAGCTACAACATAAATAGTCACTACTGAGATAGTTATAACAGTTGCTATAGGCACATAAACAAAATTGTGGCACCATAGACATGGGAACATGAGTTAGAAAGGGATGAAGATCCTTCACTCTAGAAAGTTGTTACCAGGTTTAAAGTAGATTGACTTAGAGTTCTACAAAAATCATGTTTATGGAAAATAGAAAAGAGTCTGATTTCTCAAAGTGAGGAAAGAGAAGAAGAGTGATAAATTAGAGCTTGTGCATTTAGATACATATGGGTACTAGCTTAGATAGCTTCTCTTGGTGGCTCTTGTTATTATGTTACTTTTATTGATGATGCAACTAGGAAAGCATGGGTGTATTTCCTAAAAAAATTAGAAGTATTTGAGACTTTTAAAAAGTGGAAAGCTTTGGATTTTTAGGAAAAGGTGTATTGTACACCTTGCATAATGTATTTAATGTAATTATTGTCAGGGCCACTTTATGTTGCATGTGGATTTTGAATACTTAGTTGCATAGATTTATCTTTTGGGTTATGTGGAAATTGTCTTTAAATGGCTGCAAGTTTCCGACATGGTTGAGAATGAGACAAGAAAAAAGTTGAAGTGTCTCAGATCCGATAATGGAGGTGAGTATTGCAGTAGAGAATTTGAAAATTACTATTCATATAATGGAGTTTGTAGGAAAAAAATGGTTCTTGGAACCCCAAATAAAATGGTGTGTTTGAGAGGATGAATAGGACCATTATGGAGCATGCAAGAAGCATGAGATTGCATGTTGGACTACCCTTACAATTTTTGATAGATGTTGTACATACTACAGTTTATTTAATAAATAGGGGACCTTCAAATCCTTTGGATGGTGGCATTCTAGAGGAGGCATGGATGGGTAAAAAGGTAAACTATTCATTTATGAAAACCTTTGGTTGTGAAGCTTTTGTCCATGTTGATATTTAAAATAGAACCAAGCTTGAGGATAAATCTAAAAAAATGTACTTTTATTGGATATGGAGTAGATGAATTTGGTTATTGGTTATGAGATTATGAAAATCATAAAATCATTAGGAGCAAAGATGTTATATTCAAAGAGAATGTCATGTATAAGGATTATTTTCAAGAAAAAAATCATGAACTGGGGAAAAAGGAATATGTGATGCTGGATGATATTCTAGAAAATAAAATTCCAGTGGTACTTGATGCTCAACAACAAGTTATCCCACATACTCCAACAAGTGTTAGATGTTCTACAAGGATAAGTAGACCTCCAAAAAGACTTTCTCAATAATTATATTCTATATTATTAACTGATTCTGGTGAACCTGAAGGTTATGAAGAAGCAATGCAGGTAAATGCCAAAAAGTAGTGGGAGCTAGGCATAAAAGAGGAAATGGATTCCTTGATGTAGAATTAGACTTGGGACTTAGTCAAATTTCCTGAAGGTAAAAGAGAATTTCCAAATAAATGGGTTTATAGGTTGAATGAAGAAGATGGAGGGAAGAAAATATATAATTCCAGACTCATTGTAAAAGGTTTTAAAGAGAAAAAAGGTATAGGTTTTGATGAAATATTCTCTTTGGTTGTAACAATGAATTCTATTAGAACTATTCTAAGTATTGTGGCTACAAAAGACTTGCATCTTGAATAGTTATATGTGAAAACAACATTTCTCCATGGGGATTTAGAAGAGGAAATATACTTACAACAACCACATGGGTATGAGGTCAGAGGTAAGGAGGACTTTGTGTGCAAGTTAAAGAAGAGTTTGTATGGCCTAAAGCAAGCACCTCAGAAATGGTATTTGAAGTTTGATAGTTTTATGGTTGAACAAGGTTACAAAAGATGCCATTTAGATTATTGCATTTATTTTAAGAGATTGGATAGTGGAAGCTATATTATCTTGTTACTTTATGTTGATGGCATGTTTGTCATTGGCTCCAACATGGAGCATATTAATGAACTTAAGAAGAAACTAGAAAATTCATTTGCTATGAAGGATTTGGGTGCAGCCAAACAAATCATTGGTATGAGGATCACATGAGATAGGAAAAACAATTTTTTTTGTCTCAAAGTGAGTATGTAGAAAAGGTGTTGAACAGGTTTAACATGCAGAATGCAAAAGCAGTTAGTACACCTTTGCCTAGTCATTTTAAGTTGACTAAGGAGATGTCTCCAAAGACACAATATGAGGAAGATAAAATTTCTAAGATACAATATGCATAAGTGGTTGGTAGCTTGATGTATGCAATGGTATGTAGAAGGATAAATATTACACATGTAGTCAAAGTTGTGAGCAAGTATACGAGCAATCCAGGAATGGAGCATTGGAATACCATAAAATGGATTCTTTGATATTTTTGAGGTACTACTTCAAAGAAAATATGTTTTGGATGAACAAATGTTGCTCTTAGAGGATATGTTGACACTAATCTGGAGGGTGATATTGACAGCAGGAGGAGTACAACAGGGTATGTTTTTTACTATAGGAGGTACTATAGTCAGTTGGATTTCAAGGTTGCAAAAGGTTGTTGCACTTTCAACCACTGAAGTTGAGTATGTTGCTGCTACAAAAGCTAGCAAGGAGATGATTTGGTTACAACATTTTCTAGAGGAATTGGGAAAAAAAAGGAAGATACCTCATTGTACACTGATAGCCAAAGTGTCATTCATCTTGTAAATAATTCAGCTCTACATTCACAAACTAAGCACATACAACTCAGATACCACTTCATCAGGTCAATTTTGGAGGATGGACAGTTAAAATTAGCAAAGATTCATACAAAAGACAATCCTACAGATATGTTCACAAAGGTTGTAACATGGGAGAAACTAATTTCCTCAATTTTCATTGGACTTGAAGAATGATAATAGTGGACATGAGAAACCAACTAGGCCTATAATCTAGTGGGAGCTACCAGCACAATGGTGTTTTCTAGGATCAGTTTGTAAGTTGGAGATTGTTTGATGTGGAGCTTGATTAGTCTCTAAGTTGGAGATTGTTTGTTGTGGAGCTTGATGAGTCTCCAAGTGGGAGATTATTGGCATGTGGTGATTGATCATGCAATGCCATTAAGTTATGGAGTCTATTTCCATATTATAATGTATTTCAAAATATTGTACACTCTTAATGTATCCTCGTTGGGGTTCAGGGCTAGGTTAGGGTTCAAGGCCAAGCTAGGGTTAAAGGCGGAAACCCTTGAGAGCAAGGGTTTGAGGCCCCCAATATTTTTTTTTAGCTAAAAAATGAAGAAAAACTTTGTAAAACCCTAATTCTAGAAGCTTCCAAAAGGCTTTTATAAGCAGCTAGGATGTAAGTTGTGGGATTATATTCACGAGATTATAATTTTTTTTGCGTTGGATAATAAAATATTTGACTGGTTGTGTTTTTGTGGATGTAGCCCTAATAGGGTGAACCACATTAAATATATATGTTGATCTCTATTATGTTATTCTTCATTGTTTTTTATGTGTTATTATCTACATATAATTGTTAATTGTTATTGCTTTGATTTGCTTGAATCCTAACACTAGGCAGTTAGCCCTAACTTATTATAGTAGGTTCCTCTCACCTTCTATCTATAGTTCTATTTACTTTTTGTTAAATTTGAAGTTATATATTTTGTAAATCCATCTTCCTTTCACTTTGCATAGTGTTCTGGCTTGATTAGAAAACTTAGTTTTTCTCAAGGGTAAAACAAATAGGCACAACTAGTTAAATCTTGTTTTCTATTAGGATAACAGTAGATTAAATTTATTTTAGGTGAGCTAGTTGTTCCTAGTGTAGTCATTAAGATCACTTGGTAAGGAAAATCACACTTTTCTTTGTCAAATAAAATTTTATATACTATATTTTGGTGAGTTTGATGCTCTGAATATATTTGAAAATGTAAACAATACTCTCTCATTCTTTTCATCACTCTCGATTATGTGTTGTGAAGCCTGCTTTAGTTTGTGAGCTTCACAACCTGATCCCTTTTGTCTAATAATATCATTAGGAGTTTGATAAATACTAAAATGGCTCAATCTTGTGGCTCTACAACCCCAATTAGATCAAAACAAAAGTTCTCAAACTTCCTAGGTATCACTATATTGCTACAACTCTCTATTCTTTAAAAACTTTCTCAACTCCTCTAATGACAAGCTTTGATGATGTGAAAGTAGACTTAGAGCATGAGGGTGGATTAGGTAGTATCTGTAATTCCTGCCTATGTTGACCCTTTTCATTGTGTGGTATATATTATTATTTGTGTGTTGATCCCAATATTAGGTGCTGTCATAATAGTGGTTTACAATTCCTTATAGGAATGAATTTTAGCTGAAATCACATATTTTTAGAAAATATAATGATTTAAGCCTTAAAAAGTTCCATTTTAAGGATTCCAATTGAAGAGGGCTTGATCAAATCACCTTAGATCAAAACCCCTTGGATAGATACTCGCTAGTTTTAAACCATACCTATAAATGTGTCTCCTTTACACCTATCAAAATGCTGATAAAAAATCACTTTTGATTTAGCTTTTGGGGGATCAAATGAATTCATTTAAAATTTATTTCAAATGATTATGGTATTCCTCAGAAAAAGCTATCCAATGAATATAATTTTAATATGTTTTGGTTTTGTTATGTATTTGTTTTTTAAGTTTTATTAAATATAGGTTTTTCATCGAAAATGAATTTCTTTGTTCTTCACATGTGGAAAAATAGAATATTATCAAAAAAATTAAAAATATGAGTGCACCAGATATTGAAGTCCTTGATCTAAAAAAAAAATCTAATTAAATTTTGACATATACAAAAAGTTATGCTATAATGGTCCGTTGTCCGAATTGTAATTCATTTGAATTTGAAACTTGATTAAGGAAAAAATATTCAATAAAAAACTATCTAACCAAGTGGAAGCACTAGATATCAGAGTTACAAATCTAAATTTGAAAGAATTAGAATTTTATCCTTCATGGAAAAAGTGTTATGCGTTATACGGTGTGCATCACTTTTAAAAATGTTGTTTTCTGAAAAAAATCAATTTTCGTGGGAGATGGAAAAAGAAGTGAAATTTGATTCCAAAAATTTTGAAAAAAAATATTTTTAGAATCTACAAACAAAATTTGATGAGACTCTAGTTTGCACCAGCTTCAAATTCCTCACAGTTTAGCCGCTATAGGTGCCTGAATGTGAAGATTTAGTTAAAAACAATAATTTCAGTGTCCAGTTTGGCCAAAAATTGTAAACCACTATTATGGGATCACCTTATTGGATCCTTATGAAATATATTATGGAGTATTTTCTCTAGTTTATTTTTGTGTGTTCTTGTGTTTTGGCATTGTTGTACCGAATTGTCGATGATGTTATTGTGATCGAGGTGTTTTGAGGGTGTAGTCTAGATGATCGATGGAGATGTTTTGTATGACCATTGAGGTGTTTTCTATGGGGTCATGTTATGGAATTTATATGATTTGGTGTTTTTTCTTCACTGTTTTCATTTATGTAGTATGTTGGGTGGATGTGATGTCTTGAATGAGTATGTTAGATGGTTTATGCATATGTGATTTTATGTTGTTGATTGATTATCGACTCATGTTTTTGATGTGATGTATGCTTGTACCACATTGGTATTGACTATGTTGCTTCAACTATTATATATGGAGCAGGTACACCTGATTGTTTACTTGAGTGTGTAGGCAACTACAAGTGTTAACTAATGTGGGAAATGTGGAGAATGTTGACATAGGATGCTAAGCCATCTCACCCTTATCCTTGTGTTGTGGAAACCCATGATTTTTGTTTGGAATCATTTGTGTGTGTGTTTCCTTAGCATTCTTTCACTTCATTTTAAAATGGTTCAAAAAGTTTGTTTTCCATGTTTTTGGATTAAATTAATATTTTGATTTAGAAATTGTTATTTCTACTTTAGCAAAAATGTTTGTTGCATCATTATATGCTTGTGGGACAAATTTGAGTGATCTCAGTTTAATTCTGAAATTTGATATTTTTCCGTAAAAAGGTAGAAATTGCATTTAAGGAGAAAATTGAATGTCTGGTATGTTGTGTTTGGTCTTCTCAAAATGATACTGAGTTAAATGGCAATAACTTGTTTTGAATAGTTTAATTTTTTTAACCAACAATTTCCCTATTGTTTCGAGTGAATTAATTGGGTGTTTTTAGTGAAATTGAATTATTAATGCATTTTTATTAAATGCTTATGTGATTGCAAAAAAAATATTTTAATTATTTAATGGTTTTGGTTAAATAAATTAAATGATTTAATTGTGCAAAGGAAATAATTCTGATTTGGTTTGTTAAATCACTTAAAGGATTATTTTATATTAAAAATATTGGAATAGTGTTTTGGTGGGGATAAAAAGGAAAATGACTTGTATTTCTAATTCATTCTTTTCTCTCCAAAAATGGTTCTCTCATTTTCTTTAAACCCTCTTTCTCTCAAAATGTTTTTTTCATTATTGGGAAGGGAGTTTTGCGTGGTTTGGATTGGTGTTGGGCTTGGATTCAGGAGCTTGGTGTTTGCTTGCTATGTGTGGCTCAAATATGGAATTCAACTTCATTCCTTTTCTTGAAATTTGCTTGTACTAGAAGGTAAGTTTCTCCAATCTTCTCATTTAAATTATTTCATAATGTTTCCTTTATGCCACACCATCCAAGATGGTTGAAGATGGATTTTCTATGCTATAGGAAGCTTAAGAAATTTATTTCAGCTGATTCTGTTTTATTCTGTTTTTATTTCATGCATTTTTTCTATTTTAGAAAACATTAAAACAATCGAAACTATGATTTTTTTTTGTGGAATGACCCAACTCATTTTTATTGGGGATTTAGAGTGTTGTTCACCATACCTACAATGGGCAACTGTCAGATTATCCATAGCTATTGAAAATAAAAAGTTAGGATTTTAGTCAAACTTGAGTCAAGGTGCCCAAGAGACCTTCAATGGATTTTTTGGGCCCTATGGTTATTTTGGCATTTTAGACAACCTAAAAATTGAATTTGAGACAATTGTGTGTTGAATTTGAATGTTTGGTAAAGTGTCTCCTTAATGTTTAGGAATTTTCCATCTTTTGGAATGTTGTTAAAAAATATATTATGTTGAAAATTTATGCATTAGTTTGCATGCCATTTTTAAATTCATAAAACTATTTTGTGGGTTTTGTTTTTTGCATTTTTTGATACCATGTCATTTTTTGGGACATTTTAGTGCATTGAAATCCATGCCACTTATTTCTTCATTATTCAAACAACTGAAAAAATTGCTTGGATGCATTTTTTTTTTATGTTTTGGTTTGTGAGATGAGTTGGCTCCATAATATTTTGGGTTATATTTTTTTTTTTGCATTGGGAAGTGTGTTTTCTAGGAAAATTGCTCTTTATCTATTCTTGGGTTCCTTGAGAAGGTTGACCTTAGATTGTGTAGGATAGGGATATCCATAGGAGTCTTAGGGTGGGCAAATCCTAGGTAAGTTTGTGTGTATTGTAATTGACCCCATATCATATAGGTATGTGGGTACATATTGCAATTGATTACATTTCCCTGGGTATGAGATGTAATTTTTAGGTAAGTGTGTGTCTTGCAATTGACCCCATTTCATATAGGTGAGTGGGTACATATTGTAATTGATTACCTTTACCCTAGGATGAGAGGTTGGTTGGGTAAGTAGGTGTGTCTTGCAATTGACCCTTTTATCTGAGGTGAGTTGAGGTGTGTCTTGCAATCAACCCGTTTATTCTGAGATAGGCAAAGGTGTCTTGCAATATACCCTTAGTACCTCTTCAAAGCACGCATAGAGTGAGTTCTTACTTGAGACCCTTGCTGGTGTTTTAGGTCTTTGGTATTTGTGAGCCATTCCTTTATTATATGTCTTTGATGGGAAATTGTGCCATATGTGTATTGTGTGCATTGATCATCATGTATGGCATATGTTGCTTATGTACCTTAGATTTGTATGAGATTCTCTTAGTGGTTTTTCCATGATATTCTTCGCTGTAGCTTAGGGTTTGCCTTGTAATGTTCCACCAAATAACCCCATAGGACAACACAACTAACTACAATAATGACATTTTTTTTAAAGTGAACTAACATGAATTTCCAAAATTATCTAAACATAAAATGTAAGTTAATCTATGTCCTCTAAGGTTCAATGAATGCATTACTAACATTCCATTTACAAGACCTAAACATACATCATGAATTAACTATCAACAAGATTTCATCCTAAATCCATTGCATTAAATGAACAAACACATACATCTCCATATTATACATCAGATAAGTAACCATCAAAGATCATTTATAAAGAACTAGGAAGTACATATACAAATTCCCTTTCCTAGGGGTACATCATTACATTGTTACAAACTTACATCAATGTTGAACCCTAGATACAATAGGAAGAACACATCAAGATTACATTACATGATACAAAGGATATATAGATACAATACATAACATGTGCAACTATCTCTTGAACTCGTACAAGATCTAGAATTTGCTACATAAGGTACATCCTCCATGCACTTGAGAAACAACTGGGAAACCCAATGGAGAAAAAATGACAATCCACTTGACCATGTGAAACCCTAAGGTCCACCCCTCATGCTACAATAAGGTCCCACTAAAAAATAGTCAAGAAGATAGAAGGCTAACACAAAAGTACTAAACATGGCTCCAACATAACAATGAAAAACATAACATCACATAATAGAGACACCACTTCTCGAGGCACACAAATAACAAGGGGAACACAAGACAAGGGAATACTAGGTTGCTATAGGGAGGAGTGTCATCACATGGTCCTGACATGGGTTACCCTGATAGTCTCTCACTAGATGTCATCCCCCATCTATGGTTACCCTCATAGTCTCTCACTAGATGCCAACCCCATGGGGTGACACATGCGAAACCAACCTTCCTTTCATGAGGACAAGGAAGCTAATCTTGCCAACCAGGCCTTCTCAACCCATCCTTAGCCTAAACAAGCACTACAGGAATGGGTGAGACATAAAATTATCTTAATTAGTGTGAAAAAAACCCAACCCACTAATTCATTAATTAGGTTATCTCTTAGTTTAGAAACTCTCCAATGGGTTACCTTGACAGTCTCTCACTAGATGTCATACCCCATTGTGAGCCACTCCCCCTACTAGCAACGAAAAGACTCAAAACAACAAATAGAGCAAAGCCATCTTGCACAAATTACAAAACCACATGAGCACACTCATAGAGCGAGGCATGAACCTTCTTGCTCACAAATCCATCCATAATAAAGAATAAGAAGTGCAAGGCCAAGGACCCTCACGAACACTTCTCAAGTATATTATCAACCAACTCAAAGATCAAGCATAAAATTCAGCCAAAAAAATACTCCCCTAAGCTTCTGGAAGTAAACCTTGACAACTTACACATAGACTCCCACTTTACACAATGGTCCCAAATCAGCTTAATTTCATAAAACAATCACATAATTAAACAAGAAACATAATAACCCAAGCAATTATGAAATTAAAATATGGTAACAATCATCCATTAAATGATTATGAAGAAAATCAACATGTTTTAATTCACAAAAGAGACAATCTTAATCTCTTATTTAATAATTTCTTCAATTTTCTAAATATGAATAATTCAATTTTCCTATTAAAAATCCCTAGCTTATTTCTCTTAACAAAATCCATTAATCCCAAAAGTAGAATTATTATCTTATTTGAATCATATTATATATATATATATATATATATATATATACTTAGATATGTGTATATATATGTACATACATATTTAAGTATATATATACATACATATATATGTGTGTGTGTTTATAAATCTAATAGAGTACTAATTTCATTACAAATAAAATATATTTATATATATATATATATATATATTGAATTCCATACATATTAAATATCAAACAATGTACAAAATATGATGCTTTCAGCCTTACATATTTTATACTCAACAAGTTATGCATAACCGAATTTATCAAGGTAATGAGTAGAAATCAAATATCAACACTAAAATTCCATGAACTCTACATCGATCCCCAAGGCTTATGATATAAGTGCGACTCACATAACTAGAAATTTTTTCATTAAACTAACTCCAAACAATAGAAGATCGAAAGTAAAAGGTGGAGTTTATAGAACAAATTATTTAAAGTTTAATGCCAATAGGAAATTCACCTAAAATGTTGGATGCCCACAGTATGTTTAATATTGAATGTTAGAGAAGTAATAAGGGAAGAAATAAGAGAAGATAG
The DNA here is from genome assembly GCA_007258455.2 of Sequoia sempervirens. Taxonomy (NCBI): domain Eukaryota; kingdom Viridiplantae; phylum Streptophyta; class Pinopsida; order Cupressales; family Cupressaceae; genus Sequoia; species Sequoia sempervirens. Next base: position 20,626 of record VDFB02356771.1, on the reverse strand, counting down.
GAGGGTGCACCAAAATGTGTTTACAAGCATATCAAATTCAAGCAAAGGCATTGACTTCCATCAACAACATAATCTACAACTTAAGCATATAATCACCAGCATAGCATAATTAAACCAAATATGTGATTCGAATTAGGGATTTGCTTTTGTTTTATTTTTCTTTAACATAGCATAATCGAATCAAGTAAGTGATTTGATTTCAGACTCAATATAATACAAAAAGTTTAATTTTTAAGCCAAAATAAAATACCAAAGAGGTGAAATGTAATGTCTCTAAGTCAAACCTCTAGCAAGATGGATTGTATAAAATATAGTTTACATAAGTATTGAATTCCACTACTTATAATCACCAAGCATACAACATTTAGAAAAATTTAAGATAAGGCTACAAAATTTTCAAACAAGCAAATGATAGGTATAAATTCGAATCCACAAAGAAATGGAATCATTTACATGGAATTCCAATATATGTACATTCATTAAATAGCAGAAAATCAAACTCTATCATGCAGTGTAGATTCAACATTGAACAACATACAAAAAAATGAACAATCAATTGCTTGCAACATAGAGAGTGAACAAATTCCTATTGCATTGATGGATAAACAAACAAGAATAGAGATGAAGCCAACCTAGATTCCAATGTTACTGAAATGGAAACTAGTGTGTAGATCAACTTCTATGTCCGCAACAATCCACTTCTTCAGATTCTTAATCAATTCTTCTATAATTTTCCATTGGTTTTAAGGAACACTCAGACCTAACAATTCAGGTGGAGTCAATGCCTAGTACCTACAACTGCATCAAACAAAATAGTTTAACAACATATATATATAATCAACTAGCCAGACACACCATGAGAGGAAATCACAGCATAGCAGGGTACTCACAAATGAGTAATGCAACATTGTTCCTCCCACCAATACACATCAAACAAGTAACCACATCAATGTACAACAAATAGTTACATAGCGAACAACATTGAACAATTACCAGATAAACATGTAGTAATTGTAATTAGATAAACACATACTTGTCATAATTAAATTAAACCATATAAACCATTAAGTCCATAAAACTATCATATCATATGCATAAACTCAACCACTAGCAATAACATCAAAGTGTCATCCAGTATCAACAAAGCAACAAATCTAACACAAACAAGGTGTCATAATGTTTGTCCTAATAGAAAAACTATTAGTCTAATAGATGAGAGTATGAGAGGCACTACATGCCTAGAGTGGCATAGACATCTATTTCACTCAACAATGGTAATATGGTTGGGAGGCAAGTAACATTTTCCATTGGTTCTGTCAAGATGATCTTGTTGGAGCTAGATGGTTCTTTGTTCATTTCAAGATATTTTGACTTGCTATTCTATGTGCCTATGGGGCCACTTTGGAGGTGGTTTATTGTGATGTATATTTATACTCTATATTTTTTTCATTGGATTGTGACCCTTCCATGTTTGGGAAGTAGTCTACATCATGTTGTATTTTTTATGATGTCATTTTCTTAGAAAATGAATCATGTTTCATATGGAATTTATCTTTTTGTAACATTTTCTCATGTGTTGAAAATGGTTAAGTGAGGATGTTGGAGTCCTCTGATATACATGTTTTACTTATATTATGCTATATTTATGGATTGGGATGTTATTTTCCCACATTATGATTATTTTTTCCATGTTTGGTTTTGGCTTGATTTGATGTTGGTGTCGAATGAACGTGGAATTTCATTTGTAGTTTCACTTTTTTGGAATATGTGTTAGCAATTTGGAAAATGTCTATAGTTATGTGTTTGAGTTATTTAATGCTTTGGGTAATATTTTTCATTCTTTGTGTGGATGTCACACTTGCATTGTGAAAAATTGGTTCATCCTGTGTTTGTTTGTTAATGTCTTGGTATTAAAGTGTTTCTTAGACCTAGGTGTGTGATTAATATGAACACTTGGTTAATTATCAAGAATTCTTGAAAAATGGGAGCATGACTAATGTTGTTGCTCCTGTGGTCAAGGCTCTCTATGCAATGTTAGCTAAATGGCCTTGACTTCTTCTGTGGCATTGCTCACATCATTCACAATGATGTTCCTCTATTAGCAAGCTACCATGAGGGGGGTTCAAGAATAAAATTCTAGTATCACTAGTTAGAAACTTTCTCTTAAAATGGCTAATTCCAATGGTGAAACATACACATCTTCTCATGTGGTTACTAGTGTTGCACAACATGCTCAGTTAGACCTTGGCTGTTTAGATAAATGAGGAACCCCATTAATCAATAAGGGTTTCTTCCCTCTTTCATGCCTTTACAATTTACTTTTCCTAGTGGGCACCTTAGAACCTCTTAACATATAACATTAGCCTTAAAAAGTTCCCTTGTTTCTAATTCTACTTCCGCTCCACTATGTATACCACTAATCCAATTACAAACCAAATTTTCCAAAAAAAATGTAGTCTTTAGTAGCAACTTTCCACTCTCTTCGTATATTCTAAACAACCCATCATTATTCCATACTATTGATGCATTACTTTATCACTTACCATTCTAATCACACAATTTTCTACTAGTTTTGAGGTTTCCTAATCTGAAAAGTATTCTACTAAAGGAGATACATAAACTCATGTGTTAGCCTTTATCACTCTATGCAATAACTTTATTTTCCAAGATCATCTACAAGAAAAATTATTCTTGCAGTTGTTGAAAGACACTGTGCTGGATTGGTTTTTCTCACTTCTTGGCCATTCTATTTCTTCTTTTGAGTAGTTGGTAAATGAATTCCTCTAGAATTTTCCATTGAACATTGGGTCCTAGGTCACATTTATATACATTTTTGCATTCTTGCCAAGGTTCTCAAGATAAAGTGACTAATTTTATCTTTTGTTATCAATCTTTATTTTCATAGATTTTGTATGCCTTACTTGACTCAGATGTGTAATGGCTATATTTTAAAAAATTGTAGCTAAATTTTCAAGATAACATTCTATTAATAAAATATCCTTCTGTTACTCATCTTTACACCACACCATGTGACTATCAATAGACAATTAGCCAATTTGAGGTACACACCTTGCAAGCTCTTTGTGAGGCCCACCTCTATGCTACACCCAGTATGTGGAATGTTTTAAGTTTAACTATTGATTATGCCTAATGATATCACTGATGATAGGAGATTTAGACATTTGTGTTCATGTGATGATTTTGTTATGACTATGCTACATCTAGTACTTGGATTATTTTGAGTTTGTTTATTGTCTATCCCTATTGATAACATTGATGACATAATATTTAAACATTTAAGTTCATATGATTATTTGATTTTGATTATGCGACATGCTAGATAACTATAATGATTGATCTAATTTTATGTTGGTTATTAAGTTTGTTTAATTTGAATCTAAAAACTTAATGATGAATGAATGAAACAAGTATTGTGGACCAATCATGTTACAATTAGATGAGTATGAAAATTAAGGTTAATGAAGATGAGATAAGATAGGTGGCTAATGATATTTCAATTATGTTATAGGATCTTTATGCTATACAAATTATGAAACTTGTGTGAATGCAATTGTGATTCAAATGATTTGATTATTATATGAATATGATTTACTTGGATGGATTAACGTGTGTATTGAGTGTGCAGGTACATTTTCCATGGCCAATGGAAATTGGAGGCAACTCTTGGGAATCCTATGTGAATTAACCAGTGAAACCGAGCTAAAGTCCATATGAAGGGACTATAGTTCCATAATGTAATTATTAATGTTATTTGTGAATGTTTTTAATTTTGTTTTTATTGCCACGTCAGTCCATCCAGGAGGTGAGTTGTCTACCCAAGTGGAAAAACTCGGATTTGAACTTTTAGGCACTTTTTGGGGATTGAAAAGTGATATTTTTAAGTGTTTTTATGGGTTTAAGGTCCCTAGGGAAGGTACCTATGGGTTAGGTACCCTTTTAGCTCAAAATCATGAGTCATTCTCAAGATAGGGCACTCTTTTTGAGGCCTTAAAGAGGTTTGACGAAAATAAGGTTGGGAAGTGGGATGGGGACTAGACCCTTTCCAATCCCACTTCTCCATGTTATCTTGGAAGTCTCCCAAGTCCTCACACATGTGTGAGAACACATGGGTGAGTGTGCCTAGGAGGGTGAATGGAAGGTTGACAAATGTCAGCTCCCTATTCAATGAATAAAAACTTGAGTTTCTATAAACCAAACTCAAAACAAGGGTTAGGGAATTCTTTTGCATTCTTGATTTTGGTTGAATTTTGGGGGAGTGAGGAGTTTGAAGAAAAAAGCTTGGAAAAAGAGGAGTTGTGTGGATCCTCAACCCATCCTTCCTTGAGCTTGGTTTTAAGGTAGATTCACCACTTTTGTTTCTTCTTCTTCATGTTTGTATTTGGAAGATTATATGTGTAGGTGAAAAGATGTGCTTGAAACTTTATCTATTGTGTTTGCTTTGTATGTTTATTTCAAACTTCTCTTGAAGCATATCTTCTTGTGTTTTTGATGTATTATGTGTTATGGGAAAAATGGGTTGTGTAGGGATAGGCTCACCCAAGTTGGGAAGAGCATCCCTTGTTGGGGATGGTATGGCGTAGGAACCTCCATGGGGAAGTTTAATTCCTCCTTAAGAGGAGAGGCTCAAAAAGGGTATGAGTACCCATGTGAAATTGTGAAATGGTAGAAATGGTTTTGGTGATATGGGTTTTGGAGAAAGAGAAGAGATTAAGGAAGGGTTGTATGTGAAATAATGGGAGTATGATATGAATTATTCTTGTTGTTATTACTATGAGTCCCCATATGGAGTGCGTAGTCCACCCTCATCCCCTCTTTGGATTCTTGAAGGAATCCTAAAGTTATGTGATAATCCCTTTGGTGGGTGTGTAAATATTCTTGTTGTATCATGTGTGTGTGTAAATATTGTTATGCTTGGTTTTGTTTGTACCCGGTTCCCTTGGTTGCCTCCTAGCTCGGGGGTGGTTGGACTTTCCAACCAAAGGTTGGGAGGTGAGCATCCCATTGGCCTCTAGAGGAGATTTTATGTGTTTTTTTTTGTAGGTTGAAGAAATGTTTAAAAGTGGCAGTTGGGGAAAAAGCTCATGCTACTTTTGAGTAACCGTGTATCTTAGTTTATAGAACTTGGTGATGTTATTTCAAGAGAAATCTACCCTTTTTGATACTTGCAGATGTAAATAAGCTAAGAAAATTTTGTATTTTATACTTGTAAGGAAAATGAATACTATATCATGTTAACGTAGCTAATTCTTAGCGTGCTGCAGTACTGCTTCTTGGAATGTAATAGCTGAAAGTTGTTTTGTTTCTTTCACATTGTAAGCTAGCTATGCATCAAACTTATGTAAGTCACTTAGAAGGCAAAAGAAAGGAATTGTTTTCTGTGTTAAAGGAGAAATCCATGTAGGAGCAATATATTTATACATATACTTATATGTTATGGACTAAGGTGAAGTTATTAGACGTTCATGGCTTATAAATAGCCATATCATGTGTATAAGGAAATACTATACGTTGTTTATAAGTCTCATATACTTGCAAATAGACTTGATGCAAAGAGGGTAATAGAAAACTCTCCAAAGTTATCACATCATTAGCTTCTTTTGTTAAAATATATTATGCTTGATCCAGGTAGAAATTTCAGTTCAGAGGGCTCCATGTATCTATTTATTTTATTTTATTTTATGAAGAAAACATATTCGTTGTTGAAGGTTTTATGTAACCTGTTGTAGAGGTGTATGTAAATTACAGAAAAGTAAATATTTGTGTGGTCTACATAGTTTACTGTATTTTCATTTATATTCTGTCTTAACTGCTCAACAAGCCTGAGAATGATTTTTGTTTTAGCAAATATATATTCACATTTATGATCCTTCATTTGTATTTTGGTCCCAAGTATAGTGTATTTCCTTCTATGAAGGAAATAATCACATTGGCAATACGAAACACCTTTAATGAACCAAGCTATCATATCTAGCCTCAGAATATAAACAAACAGTAATAATAATAGTTCAAAATTGACAATAAACATATTTCAAGAAAGAACTTTGCTACACCTGCAACAATAAACATTTGGGAGAAGTTTAGAGTTGGTTGGGTGAGTGAAGGATTATCCCGGTACATTATGCAAGCTTATATGTATTTAACACGTTGACAAATTTCTCTGCAAATGTTGTAACTGAAAGTCATTAAGAATATGCTGTCAAAAAAAAAGAGATAACCTAGATGCTGGGAGGTATCGTCGAAACTAAAGAAATCAGACACCAAATTATTTTGAAAGATTAGAGGATTCACAGAAAGACAGTTTGAAAAAGAAAAGCAAAATAAGGGGAGCAATGCTTTTAACCTCCACGCCTAAGTACACTTTGAGGAATTCGTGACGCTGGATTTTTTTTCCTTGTCAACCATTCACCTGTGTAAAGGATAGATCTTAGTTAGCCTTGTCGTCTTGATTCCTCCTTGCCCTTGTGCTTGGTCGTGCATAGATAAGAGTTGTAGCCTTTAGGTTGATTTTTTTTTTTTTTTGCGGTCTAGAAGTAAGGAAGAATTAAATCAAATAAAGTCAATGAAGTTCCCGATGGGTCAGGATTTGATCCCAGACTCCTTGGTCAGAAATCACAGTCTCATAGCAAAATATGAAGGTTCTGGAAGTGTTCGAAAGTACTCTGTAGTCTACCTGATTTACAGTGATTTGACCTATTAAAGAAAGGATTTGGTAAATGTGTGGCTCTTCGCATCATACGCAGGTAGCTACGTAGGAGGGTGGACAACAACCTTGGGATAGAGTGTTATCTCCCAGGATTCATGGGTTTTTCATTTGGGTCGGACACGAGCAATGGAAAATACAGCAGTCTCATTTGTTCCCTCTTCACGATATTGTGATTGTCCAGCATAGCAGCAGTGGTAAACCATAGGTAAAAGGCGTCCCTCTCATCGTGGAATGGAGTGCTTAAATTAAATGCATTGAATAATTGTTTGGAATTTCCTTTGGGTGGCAAAACGGGAGTCTAGCAATTTAAATATAACTATATGTACGCATATCTGAAACGCATCATCCTTTAAAACCGTGAATTTAAAAGTGAATGTTGGACTTGTAGGCAATTTTTCACAGTATGAACATTAAGCTGGAGTCAAACCAAAAAAAAACAAAGATGACAATATCTTGGGCCGAATAAACAATGACACCTCTATCAATACGGTATATCATGGACGGTAGTAATAAAGTTAAAGAAAAAAGAAGAAGACAAAGATATGTTGCATTGACATTTCACGTAAAAAAAAGAAAATATTATAAGCTTAGCTTTTAAGATTTTCACGTAATCCTCTTAAGTTTTTAAGACTCCCTTAATAAAGGGAAAAATAATATACCCCACCCCCTTGTTTAAAGGGCATATTAATTTGAAATAAGAGTATGTAAGAAAATAAAATAAAGTAACTTAGATTAAATATTTGATTAAGTATTTATATATATATTAAAGCACCAAGAAAGAAAAACAATATTCTCTTGCTTATTTTAGGTTTCTTTTAAAAATAACCTAATATATTTAAGAAATAATCTATTTAATTATAAAGGATAATTATTATTATTATTTTTATAATTTTAAATTACTTTTTAAGGTAAATAGAATATCTGTGTATAAAGAATATATATAAACGGATACATGAATTCAATAATTAACAATTGAACATATAGATAAAACAATAATAATTTATCCTATTTTTCTGTTTAGATAGGGAACAATATAAATATTAAGAGTTATTAAACTAGTTTAATAGTAGATACGATATAACATTAAGAGGGGATATTGGTATTGGGGTCGTTATTAACATTGATATCAAAGGAAAGTTAATATTACTAACAAACAAGAATACTAAGTTAAATTGAGTAATTTAAAGTCTTGGTAGCAATAATATGATCATAGGTGTTAGTATTATTGTGGTTGCTCGAAAGCATATTAAAGAAAATTTTAAATACTTGTAACAATAATGTTCTTGTTATAATTCACTTTATGTAATATGTCGTTAGCAATATTCATGCTTCTATGCATTATAATAATAATGTTAGTATTAGTAATATTACTATGGATGCCTTTGATAGTGATATCATTGATGAACCCTTTGGACCCTTAATGATGGTAATAGTAATGTGTATGGAATGTTAGATATTGTAATAGAAAACCTCACTAATAATGGCAATGTTTCTAGATACAATAATAAAAGAAATATTATTATTAAGGGTGATATTAATGTTGGTGTTGCATTTAGTCATATAAGATAACGTGAACAATTATATTTGGCAGTTATAATGGTATCTTATAATGAACTTAAAATACTTGGAAGCATAACAAGAACTACAATAAACTCATGGTATTATTATTATCTCATGGATTAGAATTACAAAACTAAAGGATGAGGTTATCTAATGTCTTTTGTGTAAACATCGATAACAATGACCCCCAATAAGATAATGTCAAGCGATCTTATGTTAGTTTTAACCAGGGACCTTCTAATCATAACTTGAGGGTGCACATAGAGGTCTCTACACATCCCACTCCTTTATTAGTCCCACTCCCCACTCTCGAGAGACACGTCACTAATGAAAAAGCATGAGCCTTGCCATATGATACGTATAGTTGGTATTCATAGGTTAAGTCTTTATCAAATGTTAAGTTTCAATATTAAAAAAAAAGGTTAGTTGTGTTTTTACGTCAAGGGTAAAATATGGGCATTACATTTTGGTATCAGAGCCTAGGTTCTAACTCTGGGAACTCTGGGCATGTATTGTGTTTCACAATAGGTAAGTTTGGTATCGTATGGATGAGAGTTGTGTCCTGCAATTTTCATGTATAGATTATCATTAGAAATTCAACTCTTGAACATAAAACAACATTATGGGTAACTTTAAGGGAACCAATTAGTGAGGTGGAATCCTTAGGAGTTCGAAAACCAATATTACAAGTTGAAGCAATGTGTGCTCATAGTTGGTCAGCTTTAAACCGTCAAGACACCCCTTGATATACACCCAATTGTGGCTTCTCATACAAACTAAGGTAAAGGAAATATAATCATTAAATAAGAAAAATATCACCAATTTTGCTTTCCCACACGGGTGACTTGATTGAAGTCACTGAGAGATTTTGTTGTGGAAAATTATGCAATTGAGGAAGTTCTTTTATCATTTTTTTATTTCAATTTTGGTTACTTATTTATTTAATTATTTAATTATTTATTCAACTGTTGAAATGGTTAAAGTTATCAAACCTATTGGACTTCAAAATTGTCCTTTTTCCTCAAGGACTATTTTAATTTGACTTATGGTTTGAATTTTGAAATTGTTTCATGGTGGCCACTGTTGAAATTTTTATCGTCATATTTAAAAACTTCATTGGTTGATTTTGATTGGAAATTTTATTCTTTGTTCCATTGAAATTTCCTTGTTTTGAGGATTTTGTCAACATTGTTGTGATTAATATTTGCATAAGTAATATGAGAAACTATGAGTTTTTCACACTCCAAGGGGAAAAGGTGCATATTTGAAATCAAATAAGGATAGGTAGAGGGTTGATTTAGAAATGGGCCCATAGCCAGTAGTCACACTAAGGCGATAATAGGAAAGGAATTTTGAGACCCATTGAAGAAAATATAAAATATTCAAAGAAAATTTGGGGATCATGCCACATAAGGCTTTTCATGATACAAATATTACCACTCTTAAGTGCTTTGTGTAACAATTACTCAAGACTAGGGTAGCCATTGTAATCAAAAGGAAGGATAGACTGATAATGGAAGTTCATTGTGAGTGGGCTTGGATTGGAACCTCTCTTGTAACCTTAGGATTCAGTCTCAAATAAGAGTTTCCCTATGTTTAATTAATGAATAAGGTCAATATAATATTTTCACCTTGTACCAATACTTCTAACTACTTAATTGAACCCTAGGTAATAATTTCAAGGTGTCCTATCTCATTTATGTGAATTATGAAAGATGGTGTTCACGACCACTACTTGGTAGACAAGAAGTAAAGGGGTTTATGATTTTATTTATGATTCTCTAAAAGTACATATTTCTTAAGCAATAAACCAACTCAAAAACTAGTATTGGAGGTGGTGTACCGACTATTTCAACATATGAGTAATAATATTTTCATGAGATTCTTGGTGATATCAATTTTCTTATATAAGATGTGTTCTATCATAAGTACATAAAATGTGTATGATGTTTAAACATTTAATTAGGGAATTTGTAAGTCTAGTGTGAAAACTTGACCATTATAGCCAAGAGTTTACCCCTAACTTAGAAATTTCATATTTGGTGTCAGAGATGTAGGAAGATATGTTAACAAGACGAATGTGGAAACGGGCCAAGAAGACAAAGATTGCAGATGCACCCATGATTAGAGTTAAGAAGAGGCCACAAATTGAAGAAACAAAAATTTATGATACAGAAACACTAGCTATGGCTATAAAGCGATTGAAGCAAGAGAAGGATAAGAGGAAGCCATCTCATTGGAAAATGCCTCCTAGGTCAACACCTATCTATACAAAGGAAGAAGACATGTTTTCCTTAAAGATAATGGGGCATAAATGAAATAATCTCACTTTAATACAAGTTGTGGCTAAACTGAGCATTTGGGACTAAACTAGTCCATAATATATGAATTCTTCATGATTTTTCATGAGTACATGCTACTTTGTTTCATAATATTTTGCTATGTATGGAATTTTATTACTTATATAACTATTGCCTTGTGATGCATATGTGTGATTGGTATTTGATTACATCTTATTCTTACGATTATTACTAAGAGAACTTTGAATATACAAGGATTGTAACATACTAATAGTGTGTATGTAAATTAGGTTGTTTCTTTGAATGAAATAAATTATAATGGTCTATGGTAAATAGATGGAAGACCCATCAAGGCTGGACATAGAGATGACCAAGTTGGACCTTCCTTAGATATATATTTCGATGAATAATCATTAGTATGATAAAAATTGAAAAGTACCCATCATTGAGTGGAGTGGCCAATTGTGTTTTCATGTCCTATATGAGTAGGTAGGAAGTTTTAGAACTAAATGCTTAAAATTTGTTAGATAAGTGGATATCATGTGAGCATCTCCTTAAGGGGATTAAAATTAGTGGAATGAGTATATGGATAATATTGAAGTGGGTTCTTCAGGTCATACTTTAAGCAATGCCTTAGTGAATTTTTTATGAATGGAGTAACGATGGTTGTCAAACGTTGCACCAATCCTCCTTATAATGTAATTCTCTTCTAATCTTGTAAGGTAGGTAGTACATTCATATTATACAAGCAATATTATGAAGGAATGCGATTGTCCATTAAATATAGTGGAAAATTGGTAGCTAATGTAAGTGAAATGTCTGAATCTCAGTGTAGTAGTTTATGAGGTTTACGGATTGACTAGAAAATTCTCTTTCTATAGTAATGGATAGGAGAACACATTAATTTGGTAGGGATTCAAGAGGAAAACAACCTTCTTCATCCCATCTTAACCCTCATACTTTAGTGGATGCAAATCAAGGACCCCCATCAAAACAAAACTCTCAAATTCTTCACGTGATACAAGAGATGACCAAAGTTCTTTGGAAGAGGTTACCTCAAAAATTCAAAGCTCGTTTTGAAAAAAATAACCTCAACCTAGTGTAGGAGAAAATGGAGGAGAAAATTAGGGAGTTATCAAGGACTCGCGTTTGGCTCTAGGAAATGACAACCATAAGGGGAATATGGATGGCACCTATAATTTAGGACAACATGAACTCATAGGTGCTCATTTCAAGGAACGATACATGGAATCATTGCAACAGGTGAATCATCTACAAGATGAAAGGCTTTGGCAGAGCAAGCCATTATAAATCTAAACACAAGGATAAGAGATGTTACTCCTATGGTTTACCTTGGGAGATTCCAAATGCTAACATTTGTAGCAAATAGGAATCAAAGGCCACTTCATAGGAATCATCAAGAGTTTCATAGACTCCATTCAAGGTCACAAGGTTTACCAAAACAACAACGAAGGTAAGGTTAGAAAGGAAAATGTTAACAAGGAACACCCAAGGGTCACTTGAAGGTAGGACAAGCAAATAGTATCTAAATAGATCATAGGTCACATGAGAAAAGTGTGGGTCTAGTAGGAACACTACAGGTTTCTAAGGGACCCCTTGGTGTGGATAAACCCAAATCATCCCAAGCTTATCAGGTGTAGTCAATTAAAGTAAAATTCCATAGTTAGTGCTTCTTATGCGAGGAAGTGGGACATAAAGCTATAGAATTTCCATCTAGGTAATCTTAAGGATGAAATGTATCAAAACAAAAAGATAATTAGAGGGGGTGACACTTCTTTCCCACCACTTTGAAAACTTCCAGGAGGAAGTTCATTTCTAGAGGGGGAGGATGTGAGGCCCATCTCTATGCTACATCTAGTAAGTGAACTATTTTAAGTTTAATTATTGACTATGGCTGATGATACCATTGATGATAGGAGATTTAGACATTTGTGTTCATGTGATGGTTTGATTATGACTATGCTACATCTAGTACTTGGATTATTTTGAGTTTGGTTATTGTCTATCCCTATTGATACATTGATGATAGGATATTTGAACATTTAAGTTGATATGATTATTTGATTTTGATTATGCGACATGCTAGCTAACTATGATGATTGATCTAATTTTATGTTGGTTATTGAGTTTGTTCAATTTGAATCTAAAAACTTAATGATGAAGGAATGAAACAAGTGGTGTGAACCAATCATGTTGCAATTAGATGAGTATGAAAATTAATGTTAATGAAAATGAGATAAGATAGGTGGCTAATGATTTTTCAATTATGTTATAGGATCTTTATGCTATACAAATTATGAAACTTGTGTGAATGCAATTGTGATTCAAATGATTTGATTATTATATGAATATGATTTACTTGGATGGATTAACGTGTGTATTGAGTGTGCAGGTACATTTTCCATGGCCAATGGAAATTGGAGGCAACTCTTGGGAATCCTATGTAAATTAACCAGTGAAACCGAGCTAAAGTCCATATGAAGGGACTATAGTTCCATCATGTAATTATTGATGTTATTTGTGAATGTTTTTAATTTGGTTTTTATTGCCACGTCAGTCCATCCAGGAGGTGAGTTGTCTATCCAAGTGGAAAAACTCGGATTTGAACTTTTAGGCACTTTTTGGGGATTGAAAAGTGATATTTTTTAAGTGTTTTTATGGGTTTAAGGTCCCTAGGGCAGGTACCTATGGGTTAGGTACCTTTTTAGCTCAAAATCATGGGTCAGTCTCAAGATAGGCACTCTTTTTGAGGCCTTAAAGAGGTTTGACGAAAATAAGGTTTGGGAAGTGGGATGGGGACTAGTCCCTTTCCAATCCCACTTCTCCATGTTGTCTTGGAAGTCTCCCAAGTCCTCACACATGTGTGAGAACACATGGGTGAGTGTGCCTAGGAGGGTGAATGGAAGGTTGACAAATGTCAGCTCCCTATTCAAAGGAATTAAAACTTGAGTTTCTATAAAGCAAACTCAAAACAAGGGTTAGGGGATTCTTTGGCATTCTTGATTTTGGTTGAATTTTGGGGGAGTGAGGAGTTTGAAGAAAAATCTTGGAAGAAGAGGAGTTGTGTGGATCCTCAACCCATCTTTCCTTGAGCTTGGTTTTAAGGTAGATTCACCACTTTTGTTTTCTACTTCTTCATGTTTGTATTTGAAAGATTATATGTGTAGGTGAAAAGATGTGCTTGAAACTTTATCTATTGTGTTTGATTTGTATGTTTATTTCAAATTTCTCTTGGAGCATATCTTGTGTTTTTGATGTATTATGTGTTATGGGAAAAAGGGTTGTGTAGGGATAGGCTCACCCAAGTTGGGAAGAGCATCCCTTGTTGGGGATGGTATGGAGTAGGAACCTCCATGGGGAAGTTTAATTCCTCCTTAAGAGGAGAGGCTCAAAAAGGGTATGAGTACCCATGTGAAATTGTGAAATGGTAGAAATGGTTTTGGTGATATGGGTTTTGGAGAAAGAGAAGAGATTAAAGAAGGGTTGCATGTGAAATGATGGGAGTATGATATGAATTATTCTTGTTTTTATTATTATAAGTCCCCATATGGAGTGCGTAGTCCACCCTCATCCCCTCTTTGGATTCTTGAAGGAATCCTAAAGTTATGTGATAATCCCTTTGGTGGGTGTGTAAATATTCTTGTTGTATCATGTGTGTGTGTAAATATTGTTATGCTTGGTTTTGTTTGTACCCGGTTCCCTGGTTGCCTCCTAGCTCGGGGGTGGTTGGACTTTCCAACCAAAGGTTGGGAGGTGAGCATCCCATTGGCCTCTAGAGGAGATTTTATGTGTTTTTTTTTGTAGGTTGAAGAAATGTTTAAAAGTGGCAGTTGGGGAAAAAGCTCATGCTACTTTTGAGTAACCGTGTATCTTAGTTTATAGAACTTGGTGATGTTATTTCAAGAGAAATATACCCTTTTTGATACTTGCAGATGTAAATAAGCTAAGAAAATTTTGTATTTTATACTTGTAAGGAAAATGAATACTATATCATGTTAACGTAGCTAATTCTTAGCGTGCTGCAGTACTGCTTCTTGGAATGTAATAGCTGAAAGTTGTTTTGTTTCTTTCACATTGTAAGCTAGCTATGCATCAAACTTATGTAAGTCACTTAGAAGGCAAAAGAAAGGAATTGTTTTCTGTGTTAAAGGAGAAATCCATGTAGGAGCAATATATTTATACATATACTTATATGTTATGGACTAAGGTGAAGTTATTAGACGTTCATGGCTTATAAATAGCCATATCATGTGTATAAGGAAATACTATACGTTGTTTATAAGTCTCATATACTTGCAAATAGACTTGATGCAAAGAGGGTAATAGAAAACTCTCCAAAGTTATCACATCATTAGCTTCTTTTGTTAAAATATATTACGCTTGATCCAGGTAGAAATTTCAGTTCAGAGGGCTCCATGTATCTATTTATTTTATTTTATTTTATGAAGAAAACATATTCGTTGTTGAAGGTTTTATGTAACCTGTTGTAGAGGTGTATGTAAATTACAGAAAAGTAAATATTTGTGCGGTCTACATAGTTTACTGTATTTTCATTTATATTCTGTCTTAACTGCTCAACAAGCCTGAGAATGATTTTTGTTTTAGCAAATATATATTCACATTTATGATCCTTCATTTGTATTTTGGTCCCAAGTATAGTGTATTTCCTTCTATGAAGGAAATAATCACATTGGCAATATGAAACACCTTTAATGAACCAAGCTATCATATCTAGCCTCAGAATATAAACAAACAGTAATAATAATAGTTCAAAATTGACAATAAACATATTTCAAGAAAGAACTTTGCTACACCTGCAACAATAAACATTTGGGAGAAGTTTAGAGTTGGTTGGGTGAGTGAAGGATTATCCCGGTACATTATGCAAGCTTATATGTATTTAACACGTTGACAAATTTCTCTGCAAATGTTGTAACTGAAAGTCATTAAGAATATGCTGTCAAAAAAAAAGAGATAACCTAGATGCTGGGAGGTATCGTCGAAACTAAAGAAATCAGACACCAAATTATTTTGAAAGATTAGAGGATTCACAGAAAGACAGTTTGAAAAAGAAAAGCAAAATAAGGGGAGCAATGCTTTTAACCTCCACGCCTAAGTACACTTTGAGGAATTCGTGACGCTGGATTTTTTTTCCTTGTCAACCATTCACCTGTGTAAAGGATAGATCTTAGTTAGCCTTGTCGTCTTGATTCCTCCTTGCCCTTGTGCTTGGTCGTGCATAGATAAGAGTTGTAGCCTTTAGGTTGATTTTTTTTTTTTTTTGCAGTCTAGAAGTAAGGAAGAATTAAATCAAATAAAGTCAATGAAGTTCCTGATGGGTCAGGATTTGATCCCAGACTCCTTGGTCAGAAATCACAGTCTCATAGCAAAATATGAAGGTTCTGGAAGTGTTCAAAAGTACTCTGTAGTCTACCTGATTTACAGTGATTTGACCTGTTAAAGAAAGGATTTGGTATAAGTGTGGCTCTTCGCATCATACTCAGGTGGCTACATAGGAGGGTGGACAACAACCTTGGGATAGAGTGCTATCTCCCAGGATTCATGGGTTTTTCATTTGGGTCAGACACGAGCAATGGAAAATACAGCAGTCTCATTTGTTCCCTCTTCACGATATTGTGATTGTCCAGCATAGCAGCAGTGGTAAACCATAGGTAAAAGGCGTCCCTCTCATCGTGGAATGGAGTGCTTAAATTAAATGCATTGAATAATTGTTTGGAATTTCCTTTGGGCGGCAAAACGGGAGTCTAGCAATTTAAATATAACTATATGTACGCATATCTGAAACGCATCATCCTTTAAAACCGTGAATTTAAAAGTGAATGTTGGACTTGTAGGCAATTTTTCACAGTATGAACATTAAGCTGGAGTCAAACCAAAAAAAAACAAAGATGACAATATCTTGGGCCGAATAAACAATGACACCTCTATCAATACGGTATATCATGGACGGTAGTAATAAAGTTAAAGAAAAAAGAAGAAGACAAAGATATGTTGCATTGACATTTCACGTAAAAAAAAGAAAATATTATAAGCTTAGCTTTTAAGATTTTCACGTAATCCTCTTAAGTTTTTAAGACTCCCTTAATAAAGGGAAAAATAATATACCCCACCCCCTTGTTTAAAGGGCATATTAATTTGAAATAAGAGTATGTAAGAAAATAAAATAAAGTAACTTAGATTAAATATTTGATTAAGTATTTATATATATATTAAAGCACCAAGAAAGAAAAACAATATTCTCTTGCTTATTTTAGGTTTCTTTTAAAAATAACCTAATATATTTAAGAAATAATCTATTTAATTATAAAGGATAATTATTATTATTATTTTTATAATTTTAAATTACTTTTTAAGGTAAATAGAATATCTGTGTATAAAGAATATATATAAACGGATACATGAATTCAATAATTAACAATTGAACATATAGATAAAACAATAATAATTTATCCTATTTTTCCTGTTTAGATAGGGAACAATATAAATATTAAGAGTTATTAAACTAGTTTAATAGTAGATACGATATAACATTAAGAGGGGATATTGGTATTGGGGTCGTTATTAACATTGATATCAAAGGAAAGTTAATATTACTAACAAACAAGAATACTAAGTTAAATTGAGTAATTTAAAGTCTTGGTAGCAATAATATGATCATAGGTGTTAGTATTATTGTGGTTGCTCGAAAGCATATTAAAGAAAAGTTTAAATACTTGTAACAATAATGTTCTTGTTATAATTCACTTTATGTAACATGTTGTTAGCAATATTCATGCTTCTATGCATTATAATAATAATGTTAGTATTAGTAATATTACTATGGATGCCTTTGATAGTGATATCATTGATGAACCCTTTGGACCCTTAATGATGGTAATAGTAATGTGTATGGAATGTTAGATATTGTAATAGAAAACCTCACTAATAATGGCAATGTTTCTAGATACAATAATAAAAGAAATATTATTATTAAGGGTGATATTAATGTTGGTGTTGCATTTAGTCATATAAGATAACGTGAACAATTATATTTGGCAGTTATAATGGTATCTTATAATGAACTTAAAATACTTGGAAGCATAACAAGAACTACAATAAACTCATGGTATTATTATTATCTGTGGATTAGAATTACAAAACTAAAGGATGAGGTTATCTAATGTCTTTTGTGTAAACATCGATAACAATGACCCCCAATAAGATAATGTCAAGCGATCTTATGTTAGTTTTAACCAGGGACCTTCTAATCATAACTTGAGGGTGCACATAGAGGTCTCTACACATCCCACTCCTTTATTAGTCCCACTCCCCACTCTCGAGAGACACGTCACTAATGAAAAAGCATGAGCCTTGCCATATGATACGTATAGTTGGTATTCATAGGTTAAGTCTTTATCAAATGTTAAGTTTCAATATTAAAAAAAAAGGTTAGTTGTGTTTTTACGTCAAGGGTAAAATATGGGCATTACACTCTTACTGCCTTGTCCAAGCCTTGAACTTCTTCATTCACTAATTATAAGATTTTTTTTTAACTTCTACAATTATTGATAATGCAACAACCATAGCACCCTCATCTACTACTATGGACCTCTCTTCACCAAAGAAACAAAGAAATATCCAATTTATGCCTTTATCTAAGTCTATTTATTCCATCTTGTGTAGCTCCTATACAATAACTTAATGCAGTTGCCACCTATTCATCCTTTGGATACCATCAAAAAATTGTTTCCTTCGCATGATCCAAAGGCCTTTTGTCAATTTCATAGAATCCTTGGCCACAACACAGAGATATGCTTGTGTCTTATGCACATTTTGCAAGACCTCATTGATTCAAATATGATACAAGTCTCTAATGTTAATGACAAAGGTAATAAATATGCCATTCTACAAAATCAAAATTTAGAAATTTACATAAACCCACTTCCATGCAATTCCTCAAATTTGATTGATCTTTCTTCCACTACCTCAGTGCTAGAAACTAATATTGATCAGTCTATTTCTCATTTCTTAGAAAACATGAACATATATGATGGGCCTCTATACATTATATATTTGGTCAATGGAAAACCTATCAACGGTGCTCTAATTGGCCTGGTTAGCATGATAAATATAATTACAAGGGAATTTCTATATGTAAATGAGATGTATAAAGACCAGTACAACTAGGTAGAAGTCTACATAGATGCATGATGGCCTTTCTAGATGGACCCTAGGTTCAATCACCCTATTTGTCCAGGTGGGACCAAAAAGCCTAGATGTCTCATTCTCTATGATCTCCAACTCATATTTATTTTTATTGAACTTGGGTCATATGTGGCTCAATTTTACAAGAGCACTCCCATTAATGGTCCACAAGTTCTTGATTTCTGCATGATAGAGTAGTGTACATGATCAACCATAGTGAATTTTAGCCTCTCTCAATGTGTGCCAACTTCTCCTTGGATTATTTATGGCCAGCCTTGACCAAGCCTCTCCAACCTTGTAATAATTTATTGTTTAAATATTTTTAAAAATTCAAAGCTAGCTAGATTTTCTCTTGTCTAGTGGCCCTTCTTCCTCTCCTATGGCTGCTCCTACCCCTGGATTAGTAAAAGGAAAATAACTTGAACTATGCTCCCCTCCTCATTTCTAAGTGGTTCACTATTATTCAATTGTACCTTCTACTACTTGTGTATTAGATAAAGGAAACAACCTATATTGCATAAACCCCCTACTCCCCCTGTGGTTTATGAACCTTAAATAATCTTTTATGTCCCTCCTACCTCTTTAGTGACATGAAGAAAGAAACCCATGTTGTAAGACCCTCCTCCTCACCCTATAGTTTACTAGCCTTCAGTGTTCCCTTCTATTCCTCCTCCTATCCATCAAATAGAGGAAGAAAACAAACCCATGTTGGAAAACCCCCTACCTTGCACCTGATGGAATCAATTTGTGAGAGAGTTGAAGCATCATCAATGTGTCACAATTCGAGAGCACACCACCAAAATTGAACTTGTTCTTGATCATAATCTTAATGTGTGGCTATGTCCTCATATTTCTCCTCCTTCTAAGCCTCAACCTCTTCTTCTTGAGCCTAAGTTTCTCCCTTGATCCCTCCATCTACTTGGTCTAACCTAGATGAATGGAACTTCAAAAGGTCTAGGTTTTCTTGGCCCTGCCTATTGAGGACTCCATTATTCCTCTCATTCTATATTTTCCTCCCTTTATGGATCCACTCAATATTCTCAAAATTAGTGCAATTTCTAGCACTAACCTTTTATCACTCATCCCATTTTAGCACACCTACCCTATATCTTCCTAGATTTTCTTTTCCCCACCACCATTGGCATTGATAATCCTTGCCCTCCAACCAAAATAAAAAAAAAGAATTACCGCTCATCACCTTTTAATAAGAAAAAGTTTATGCCTTCATTTCCACCCCATCTAAGACCTTCTTCTTTAGTTCTTCCTCATGTGGAGGACCTTCCTCCACCTATGACTCTTATTGCTTGCATTTATTCTGATAGCAAGAGTAGTTTCTCCTTGTGCAATATCCTGATAACCTCTTGGAAAAGTATTTGACATGCAAGGATCACCTCAAGGTATTGAATTTTTTTTTAAGAAGCTGGAAGAATACAAGGTCCGTTTGAACCCTAATAAAAGAGTCTTTGGAGTAACTTCAGGAAAATTTTTGGGGTACATAGTTTCTCGATGAGGCATTGAAGTGGATCCTACTAAAGTGAAAGCAATATTAGACATGCCTCTCCTAAAAGGCATTAGTGATCTAATGACATTGCAAGGAAGATTACATTCTATTTGATGCTTCATCACACAACTAGAAAATAAGTGCCAACCATTCCAATACCTCTTATGCAAAGACATCCCCTTTGTATGGAAAAACAAATGTCAACTGGCCTTCCAATAGATCAAAGACTATTTATTGTCACCACCTATCCTAATGCCTCCAATTGAAGGAAAACCTTTGATCCTGTATATTTTTGTAACCACTTTAGCATTGGGG
>VDFB02356770.1:0-15889 GCA_007258455.2 Sequoia sempervirens | reverse complement strand
GCTTCTACGAGTTGAAGCAGTATGCAGGGATTAGCCACGATGAGGGCATGTTAGTGCAGCATTTCGTTCGAGGCTTGAATGCCCCCATCAGTGGTGGTGTACGAGTCTTCGAGCCGAGGACGATGGAGATGGCAGTGGAGAAGGCTCGCTTAGTGGAGGATAATTTGGCCATGGCTTTGGGTGGTCACATCGGAGTACAGATTGGTAGCACGCCCACACCTGGTTATGTTGCTCATGGAGGACAGTCGCAGGGAGCAGGAGCTTCTAGGAACATGAACCCACTTTCTAAAGGGGGTCCGCAACGTCAGCAGCAGCAGCATCAACAACAACAATCGCAGCCGAAGCATGAAAACTTTCAATCTCAGCAAGGTGGCAATTCGCAGTTTCGTAGGGATCGAAACAGGATCAGGCACCAAATGCGACAGGAACGTTTTGCACAACCTGCACCTAGTTTTCAGTCAGCGCCGAGTCGAGTAAGCGTTCAACAATCCAATGCTCCATCTGAGGGTAGAGGATTTGGCCGAGGTACTGGTTGCTACTCATGTGGGCAACAAGGGCATATCGCTAGAGTGTGTCCACAGAAGAGCACTTCTAGATTTAATCAGAGACCTGTAGCTTCTGAGCCGACAGTGGGAGATGCAGGTAGATCTCATCGAGTGTTTTCCGTTGTCGACAATCGTCAGGCTGGGTACCAGGATGCAGGTGCAGAGGCTTCTGGTAGAGGACGAGGTTCTGGCTTAGGAGCTCGTGAGTGAGCTTGAAAGGGTTCGTTGGTGTCCTAAACGTTGTGATCTTGGCGTCATGGGAGGATGTCTCCCTTATTTGAGAATCTTAATTTTTCTTTTTATTCTGTTATTTAATGGCTTCCAGGAGTAAGCCATATCCTAGGGGGGGAGGATGTAATACCCCTCATACTATTTAGACTTATTATTTTTCTGTGCTTTGCTTGGATACTTTGATGGTACTAGTATTGTTTGATTCGGTTAGTTGACATTTGATAACACTGTTATTGTTTGATGTGGTTAGTTAGATGCTTGATGATGTTGTTATTTCATTATGGACAGGATTACTTTATACGGCATTATGGTTGATTATATCTGTTAATTTTATGAATTGTGATATGATGCAATGATTTAATTTAATATGTTAGGAGATGATTGTTAGTTAGAAATGTAATTCATTGATTATGTTATAATTGTTAGAATAGGTGTGACGAAGGACAATATAGCATCACTCGTTCGCGAGTGCCCTGTTATGTTGTGATTCCTTCTCACAATACAGTATTTTGATTTAATGCTTTGATATATATGTATATATGCACATGTACACAACTTCGTTTGTATGCAGGATTGCAGGTATAAGTCTCGATTCCACCTGCTTCGGCAGGACAGGGCGAGCACCAAATAACCCAACGGATAAATGTTGATACAAAGGTGACGATGAAGTCCTTCCGTCCCATGATGTCAGATCGTCTCGTTTGTCTGGTATTGTTTATTTTCTGTAATTGTCGTCATTGTGGTTGTGTTGTGTATGTCGTACTTTATTAATGTGAGTGTTTAATAGGTGGTGATTTAGTTAATTGAATGTGGATAATAATTGGTTATTTTAATGTTGATTTATTTGTATGAAAATATTTAAATGTTTTATTTAATTATTATAAAGTCATGTGTTTTGATTAAATAATAAATTAAATATTAAAGGTATTTTAATTATTTTAATTATTTATCAGGTGGGGATAATTATTAGAATAATTTATTTAATTAAATAGAAAATGTGTTGTGCAAGAAAGTGGTAAAAATAGAAATTAAAACAAATAAAACAAATAAAAGAATAAAAATATTGTGTGAGCCAATAGGAATTGAGAGTTGGAAAAAAAAGTTAGCTTTAAAGAATTGATTTTTCTTTTAATCTGGGATTTTTGGAGAGCTTTGAAGAGAGGAGGAATATATTTTATTTAATGATGAATTTTTTTTTGGAGGCTCTCTCACACACACAGAAGAGGAGAAAGTTGAAGTTGCACAAGTCTTTTGGTTATGCATTTTGAATCTTATGCTATATTTTGAAGGAGTTTTAGAAAGGGTTTGGAAATCTTTTGTTGGCACTTTTCTGGAGTCTTCTGAACAAAGAAACGGAATTGAGTTCGAGCACAAAATCTTGGAGAGGAGATTTTGGAGTAGAACGAGAAGCACTTCGTAGAAGCCATCGGGATCAAGCTAGCTTCATCAGCTTCTCGAGAGCGTTGGACACCAGGTTCCTCTTATAATTTTCTTCTAGTACTTCTCTTTTATCTTCCTGTTTCAGAGAAAACAAAACAAACTTAGTAAACATAATTTGAGAGAATAAGGGAAATCAGTTGATGGACTGAAAACTAGTGAAATATATTAGAGTAGATTTATAGAAAAGAACTATTTCTTTGTGTCAAAACAAAAACTTTTGTCTCGGAAATAATCAATTTATTAATAAGAAGATTTTGTAATAGATAATCTTCTGTAAGGAATAATGGATTTGAAGTTTTGTTAATTTGTGTATATATATATTGGGTTTATTTAGTTATCTGATTTTACTCTCTGGTTTTTTTTTAAAATATATGTATGGATATGTTTATTATTCTGTATCTTTATTCTGCTACTTATACTTTACCTCGGTATTGTTACTCTGTATGTTAATAATTTTATATATATATGGTATTTTGTTTTAGTTTTTTTTTTTATATTTATTATTTTCTGGAAAAGGTTATTTAGTGGGTTGAAATTGTGCTCTGACCAATGTTATGGCCGTACCTGTGCTCGGCACAGATTTCGAGGGACTGAATATAAAATTGGTTTTAAAAAAATATATATATATAATAGTTAAAAAAAAAATTGGTTAAACATAAATAAATAAATAAAATTAAAATCGCGGAAAACAAAATTTCGTTTTGCCGCGGATTAAATAAAAAAAAATGTATATAAAAAAAAAATTATTTGGAGTGGGGGAGGGACGGCCGAAGCCGTACCGGCCCCCCCGTACCCCAAGGTCTGCCACAGCAGTCACATAGACTGCTGTGCGCAGCAGTCTAATGACTGCTGCGCGCAGCAGTCAATAGGACTGCTGCGGCAGCCTTTAAAGGCCGTGGGCCTTCATTGTGTTTTAACTTTTGTTTTATATTAATTTTTATTTATAATTTTAATTTTATATATATATATGTATATATATATATATTTATTCATTTTATTTATTTATTTTATTTATTTAAGATATAATTGTAATATATTTTAATTTAAAAAAAAAAGAAGAAGGATTTGTGTGATGATAATATTTTTATTTAATATTAATTATTTTAAAATGGGATTATGGTTAACGTTAATTTATTTTTATTTTTAAGAATGCAAGTATAATTGCTTTATTTAAATGTTAAATAATATTTATATATAGAGATTTTTATGTTAAGAAGGCATTATTTATCAATCATTATGTTGGATAGATATTATAAACAGATAATTGGCCCTGTTTTGTATTGTATACGGATTTGATTGAGTTAGTTGTATTTGATTTAAAAGTGAGAGTCTGATTTATTTTCTTTTTTGTAACGATTTGCAAAATGGGTGGAATTAATTTTATTGTTTGATTGGGAGTGAATTACATTAAGTTGGTGCAGTCTTGCAATATTGTATTGTTAGTTTTCATTTCCGTTATGGTTGTCATTTAGTGATGTTCTTGTGGGAACCCTATGGTCTTGTAACCCTTGTTCCAGAGGCATGTGTAGTTTGGAGCTGGCTTCATCTTATTTTATACCTTTGATTTTGGAAGTTTAATGATTTATGCTTGGAAGGGTTGAACGTGTTTCTGTGATAGTTTGTTATGGGTTGTCACGAGAGGAGTATTACCTCGCGTGTGTGGATTCGAGTTCTATGTTTTATATGACTTAGTTCAACCCTTGCCGATTTAAGATATGTTAAGGGTCATAGGGAGAGTGGCTCTTCGTGGGCGCCGGCGCCTCGGGTAAGAGGAAGTGCCAGGGGAACCCACGCAAGAGTAGTTAAACAAGTGATAACCTAAAAATAGAATTTAGGGGGAAGGGTAGTAAAACATACAAGATAATGAAAGTTGGATTCCTCGTCTATGCATTAGGGCTACCGAAGACTAGTGATAGACTGAGTAGGCCGTGGTCGGCAAAGTCGTAGTCTCGTCCTCATGAGAGATTATCGGCTCCGCATTAGCTACCCTATGGTGCCGGCGCCTCAGTAGGAGGAAGGGCCAGGTGATCCATAGATGGGTGCCGGCGCCTCAGTTGGAGGAAGTGCCAGGGGATCCCATGAGAGCTATGCGATGACACTCTCCACTAGACACCCTGGTTCTTGTTTCTTGTTGCCTCTGGATATTGTTATTTTATGTTGTTCTGATTATAGGGCTAGGGAATCCATAGGTGGGTGCCGGCGCCTCAGTTGGAGGAAGAGCCAGGGGATCCCATGAGAGTTATGTGATGACCCTCCCTACTTGACACCCGTCTGACTTGTTCTTGTTGCCTATTGGAATGGTGTATTGAATGGTTGATTCAGAGTTGTTATGGAATCGTATTCTTTTTATTGGTTCTGATTTATTTGGGATTGTATTTTGGGTGTTGGTTTGGTTCTTCTGAATGTTATCTCTTCGTGATGTTTCTTTGAATTCTTGTGATTTGATTTATGATTGTTAAGTGTTAGTACTTCATGTTCCCGTGATGAGTTCTTGGTTTAAATCTTGTCATGTGATTTGTGAAATTTGATGGTTGTTCATTGTAAGCTTAAGTTGTACTTGTTATGTATCATGTTGTTGTTGTTGAGTCGGTTGACATTCATGGTCGGATTCACTTCCTCGACACCTCTGAGCACGGGGGGTGAGTTACTTCGTAATTCACATGGTTGGGTGGAACGTGCTCCGCACCCGTTGGGTTCCCCATCAGCGTCTTGTCATCTCAGCTTTCCGCAGTGCAGATGTTCCAGTGATCAGTTGTACTTCATGTTCATTATTTTGTATCAATCCCCATGTTGGAAAATTCAATGTAATTCTTGTATCAAAGAAGATTGTAATGTAATATTATTTCAATGATGTAATAGTTAGGTTTGAATTGGAACATGATTAAAAGATTTATCATGGATGTAATTATGCGATGTTGTCATACTCGCATCATGGCTATCAGTTGTATCTTTGTATATGGTTTTTATAAATTAAATGGTTATGTTGTTTTCATTATCTTTATGTTGTGTTGTGGTTGCAATGTAACCTCGCGTGCCCCAGAGAACCAAGTGTATTAATGTTATGTGTTATGCTATGTGTTTATGATTTAATGTTGTTACATGTTATTTCTATTATTTAAAAAAAAAATTATTCGCATTATGTGTGTGTTCTCTGGGGTTTGCACGATAGTTACAAGATCCATAGTGGAAGGCATAATAGTGGCTCATGAAACTATACACACAACAAGAAAAATAAGGTTACCAAGTATGATATTAAAGTTAGACATCCTGAAGGTGTATGATCGAGTGGATAGGCAATTCTTGGCTGAAGTTCTGTATAGATTTGGCTTTGAGAAGAAATGGGTGGACTAGGTTATGAGCTACATCGTAGGTCCAAGAATTTTAGTTATGGTCAATGGGGTAGCCCATGGTTTCTTCAGTTCATCCTACTGCATCAGAAAAGGGGATCCTTTATCCCCCTTTCTATTTATTATCATGGCAGAGGCTTTAGGGAGGAGAATATGTCAGGAAAGGGTGGGAGGTTCTTGGAAAGGCATTGAAGTGGTGCTAGGAGTGGGGCCAAACACTCATCAACAATTCATTGATGATACCATGCTATTTGGACAAGCCACAAGAGCAGAGGCTAAGAAAATAAGAGGAGTGTTGGATGAGTATAGTAGAGCCTCAAGACAAGTTATTAATTGGCAGAAATTAGAAGTATATTTTCTAAATGTGCAATCCAGTTTGCAAAGGGATCTCACTAGAATCTTGGGTGTATGCGCGACCAATCTTCCCGGGAGATTTCTGGGCATGCCTCTGTTTGCAGGGGTGAATAAGAAAAGATTTTGGGACAAACTCACAGATAGCTGTAAGAAGAAGATTATTTTGTGGAAGGGTAGGTGGCTAACTTCTGCAAGGAGGTTACTAATGATAAAGGAAGTTTTGGCTGCGATGCCAGTCTACTCAATGTTTTGTATGAAGTTTCTGGCCAACATAGATGACCAACTCAACCAAATCATGTGTAAGTTATTTTGGAATGGGATGAGTGACATGAATAAGATCCCTCTGTTAGCTCGAGATAAGGTATGTAAACCACAGTAGTCGGGGGGAGCTGGGATTAGACAATTAAGGATCATGAACCTGGCGATGGGGGAAAATTTGGTATGGATGATGTACACCAGTAATAAAAAATGGGTTAGAATTCTAAGGAAGAAATATGTGGATTCGGAAGACCCGGATAGTATTGTGAGAACCTTAAACCCACCAAGGGGTTTGGCCATATGGAATTTCATAAGTGAGAGTAGAGATATCATAACCAAGCATGTCACCTAGGAAGTGCATAATGGCTAGAAGACATCCTTCTGAAAAGACTCATAGGAAAGCCATCCAAAGTTAAGTGATATACCTCAGATGGAGGAGATTCAGGTAGAAGCAACCAGGGTGTGGGGTTCGAAATTGTGTGATTATGGCAAGAGAACCACAAGGGATGGCGTGTGCCTTTGGGAGTGGAAGGATCCCAGCAATCTCAATGCTCCCCTAGCTCAGAGAAATACTCTAGCAACAATATTATGGGAGAGAACCTTACCTATTTTCAAAGGAGAGGATGTGTTGAGATCGTGTGCATCTATGAATGGGGAGTACAAGGTTAAGATTGGGTACAAGATAAAAGAGAGGGTGGAAACCAGTGCAGCAGTTGTCAAACTCTCTCTTTTGGGGCAAGGAGGTACTACCAAAAGCTGGGGTGTTTTCTTGGCTTGCCACTCAAAACAAGATTCTCACTTAGGATAGATTGGAGAGGCTGGGTTTTAGGGGTCCAAATAGGTGTACTCTTTGCAAAAGGCATCTAGAAAATGTGGATCACATATTGCTAACATGTCCATACTATGAGTACTGTTGGAAATCTATACTAGGACAATTGGGATTCCATAACCCTCTTCCCCAAAGCCTGCATGAATGGTTGATTTCCTAGCCACGGAAGAACAACAAGGGTGTTTTTAGTAGTATCTAGAAAATAGTGCCATCCACGGTGTGTTGGGAACTATGGAAAGAAAGAAACATGAGAATCTTTAAGGATCAGGCTATGAGCAGGGAAATTTTGGTGGGGAAAATTACAGGGGCAATTGTAGAGCTAGTCAACTCAGTAGCCAAAAGTTTATCTATTTCAAAGAACATATTCACCAATAGGGATATAAAGCTCACAAATAAATTCATCGAGTTGAGCATTCCCACAATTATAGGCTCCACAGGTACAATGCAAAAAGCAAAAATTAGAAGAAGGACAGTATGGGAAAAACCAGAGTTGGGTTGGGTCAAGGTAAATTTTGATGGTGCCTCCATTGGAAACCCGGGTGCGGCTGGAATTGGGTGCATAGCAAGAAATGCAGCAGGTGAAGTGATCGATAAGAGAGCAGTATTTATTGGGAAAGCGACTAATAACCTTGCTGAATTCTGAGATGCTTTATGTGGATTAGAAATGGGAAAAGCTCTGGGAGTGTCGAAGTTGCACTTGGAAGGGGACTCTCTATTAATGGTGAATGCAATCAGGTTTAACTCAATGCCCAATTGGCTGCTACGGAGATGGTTACCCCCCATCTGGAGCCTTGTCAACTCTTTCTCAGAGTTTCAGATCAGCCATGTATACTGGGAAGGCAACACAATGGTAGATGAATTGGCAAAAGAGGCGGCGTCAGGTACAGTGAGCAGCCAAGGTAATACCGATTAAGTATAGAGTTGTCTAGGAGTTGCACCTTCATGGGTACATTGGCTATTGGGGAGCGGGTCTGGTGAGGTGGCTATGGGTCAGGTTTTGGACTATAGTAGAATGGATAAATACGGGGCATGGACAGACGAAAGTTTGTAATGAGTCTTGTAATGGAGGGTGCTTCAGGGGTAGTGAGGAGGCCTAAATGCTACAAGTGTGTCGGTAGTTGATTTATTGTAAGGTTGTGCTATTACTTTGCTTAACTTTGATTTTATGATATATACAATGGGAGCTGGCCCATCCAACAATTAAACTATACAAAAAATATTAATCAAATTATTTGTAATTTTTATTAAGTTTGAAATGTTCTAATTTTTAATTTAGATTTAAGTTTGAAATTTAAATTCAAATTTAATTTTCAATGTAATAATAGAGTATATTCTTGAATACTATTTTTAAATTATTCAAATTATTATTTTTTTATTTTATTGTGTTTTATTATGTTCTAGCAAACTACTAATTATTTTGTTTTCATTCTATGTCACTTTCATACAATAATGGTCTTCACACTTGTAAATTCAAATTTGATCCATAGGTTTGACACTTGATCATAAAAATACACAAATGCTTATGATTGTCTAGAATTTGCTATAGGTAGTGAATTCACCATCTACAATGGTAAACTTTTCTTTGTTATGATGATTGTGTCAAGTACCTTAGAAAATTGGTTGGATACCAATGTGAATGTGTGGTCACCCTAGTAGAACTAACACCTTCACTATATCCTAGATAAAATGTGGAATAAAAATGGTTTTCATCAATTTGGTTTTTTGATTTATTATTTGATCTTCTATTTTTTCACATATGAGGGAAAGGGGGAATATCATATATTTATTTTCCATGGCTTGAGTGGGTTTGGATCTTACTGTATGGTGGACCATAAGTGTTGTTGGAGCTTCTAGAATATACATGTAGAATAGAAAGCCAGTTTTTATTTATTTATTATTTTAAGTTTTTACCTATATATATATATATATATAATTTCATCTTATAACTCTATAAAATATTAAAATTAAGGTTTTTTTTTTAAAAAAAAAATTAATACAAATAAATTAATAATTATCATATATAGATTTTTAAGATGTGTAACTATCAAGTTATATATTTTTAATAATCTTCTTAAGATAGTTTACATAACAATGGAGATAAAATTAAAATAATAACAATATTTTCTGAATATCTTTATTTTAATATTTGTGCAAACCATAGTAATCATTAGTAAAATTTAAATTGAGAAGGTTTTTAAAATAATTTTTAATATATTAATTATTTTATTAAAAAAATTAAATAAAGTTATTATTTTAAATTGAAATAAGTAAAATTGTATGGGACAAATATATAGGTAAAAATTAAATTACACATAGGATAAATATATAGGTAAATTAAATTACAATACATAAATAAATATATAGGTTAAAATAAGTTAAATTTAATTTAGAAGTTTTAATATATATTTGGTATTATAAATTTAGAAATGTAATAAAAGAACTTACTAGATTTTATAAAAGTAAGTTTTGAAATTAATATACTTCAAATTAAAAAATATTCAATTTTTTTTTTAAAATAGGATATCCCTTTTGGTTCTGTCCAAGGGGCACCACCAGAATTTAACTAGTTATTAATAACTCTCATTTTAACCAATGAGAACTTGAGTAATTTTTCTATTTGAATTTTTCAATCTATTATCAATGTATAGATGCACATTATATAACAAAATATATTTCAAAAATCAATTCTCTTGAATCTAATTGGTACACAATTTTCACCCGATATAAGCGATTTTGGCACTTCCATTACTTCCATTAACGATTATTATGCAATGGTGGATAATAAAAATTATTCAAAACCTTTTGCATTTAATTTATATAGTCACCTCAACCATTGATTATAATAATCTTTTAAAGATTCGATTAGCTTTACATTGAAATTATGGAATGAATTGGTAATAAAAACTTTTCCAAACCTTTTGCATTTAATTTATATAATCACCTCAACCATTCATTATAATAATATTTTAAAGATTTTTTATTGCTTTACATTGAAATGAAATATTGATTTACTTTGTTAATGATTTTTTTTAATTTGTTTTGCATTATTAAAATAATAATAATTATTAATATTTAAACTTTGAATAATAAATGCTAACTAATTAATCAATATAACATCAAAATTTACTTTTTAATATAAATTTAATTAATTATTATTTTAAAATAAATGAATACCTTGTAAATTATTTTTATATTATAATTTAAATAAATTAATACTAATCACCTCCCCTTGTCATTTAATGCCAATTACCCCCTAAATTCTAAAACAACACTTATTACTTGATTTTAAACTAACAAATTTTCAATTGCTTTGAAATTTGAACTAACTCTAATTACTAACATACCTTTTGAAAAATAAATGAATTAAGACTACAATAATTATTTAGAAGTAAATACTAATTACTTTTATAAAATATTTATTATTTTTAAAAATCAACTTTAAAATTAACACTAATTACTTTTAAATCAAATTTAAATTAATATTAATAAATTTAAATAATACTAAAAAAACATTCTAATATATTACTTTGAAATTAAATGTTAATTTAATTTGATCCTTTTAAATAACCATAGGCAACAATTTATTACTATATTAGAGAAAATTTCCAATTCTCATTCATCTAGGTTCTAAAAAATGATTATAATCTATTTTAACATGTTACTTCTAAAAAAAATAAAATATCCACCAATATCTATTTAATCATTTAAATCAATCACAAATTCTATCATATTTGTTTTAGAAATAATTCACCTTCTATTTACAACTTATATTAATTACTATATGTTAGTTTGTGAAATAAAAATTGTTAACTAATTAATAATTAATAAGGAAATAAATAACTTTACTATATTAATTAAATAAATAGTTTAAATTTAAAGATTTTTTTCTTATCATTTAAATTAAAAAAATCACTCACATATTTTTTAATTTATATTTAATTTTCTAAATATCTATCTATATTTGATTTTAAAATTGTTTAGTTTTAACCTAGTTTAAATTTTCATTTCCAATTTAAATGTTCATATTAAATATTTTATTTATTTTATATATATAATAAATTAAAATATTTGTAAACACTTTTATATATATTTTATTTTATATTATGATTTTAAAAAAAAAAAACTATTAATTAACAATAAAATTAAAATTTTATTAATTTTTTTTTAAGTAACAAGGCCATTGGCCACGGCTTTATGTAGGTTGTAAATATTTTAAAAAAATATTTATATTGAATTAAACTAAATATATATAATTATTATATTTATATATGTATTAATTATTAACTATTAATATATATAATATTATCATAAAATATTAAACTTTAATTTATTGAAGTAATGCAACATATATGATTTTAAAAATTGTAAATAAATTGATTGAGTAAAATAATTTAGAGGAAATAATATAAAGAAAAATTATTTTAATTATTAGTTTTTTTTTTTTATAAGAAAAACATAATTTCCTTCAAGATCTTTTCATAAGAATATGGGTTTGAGCCACATAAAATTATTTTAGAATAAAAACTATCTTCAAAACAAATTTTAATTTTCAAAGAACATAAAAATTAAATATATGCATTTTAATATTTGAGTCAAATATAGATTTTTAAGATATATTTGTTTTATATATTTTTTTAATTGATTCCTCTACTTGTTAAGTAGGAAAGCATAACTAGCTATGCATATTCATCTCAATTCCTTTCAACCTTATAAGTTAATATTCAAGTAGATATCTACTTATCAATTAGGAAAACCTGACAAACTGTGCAAATTGTTTGTAACTATGTTTACCTCAACAAACTCTTTCTATTCCTCTCAATTCCTTTCATCCACACGTGTTCATTCTAAACTATAAAAAATAAACTACCTCATCCTCAAAAAAATTTGGCTACACAACAAGTACAATTATGCTTCTTAATCTATAACATCATGTAATATTTTAATCTTATCAAAATATTATCTTTTGACAACTCAAGCATGATCATCCTTAAATTGTTTCAAAAATTTATATCTATTGGATAACATAGTGAATTTGAGCAACTTAGTTTTCCCTAGATTTTGAAAGCAATTATAGTAGCATTGAGCTTAGAGACCACAACGTTGTATTATGACTAAACATAATTTTTTCCTTTAGATGGACTTGACAACATATGTAGAGAAGCATGAATTTGTTTTCGATGTAGTCCTAGATGAGCATGTCACAAATGATGATGTGAACTAATGTACCCATGCCATTGTTCTCATTTGGAGTAAAATCATTATATCATGCTTATAAGTATCCTTGATTATGTCTATCAATAGACTGCCTAATCTCCATTGAGAATGTCATAATCTACAAATATTGTCAGGTGAATGGCATAATCTATAAAAGGGGTTAGATATTACTATTATTAACACCTAGAGTTGTCACATGGTACACCACTATTGTAGTCGATGTAATGCAGATTTGGTGGGAAGATTTATCTCTCTTGATGGTGTCAGAAGTTCTATCTTAATGTTGATGACTAAAAGAAAACTGGATGTTGAAAGAGTATTGGTTAAACTTGAAGTTTTATGGTATGTCATACTTCTATGGTTATACTATCGTATCCATCTATGAATGAATTTTCTTGATGTTTCATACTGCTTGTATGAAGTCCTATCAAAACAAGGCAGTAATCAAGCGGATTGTCCTAGACAATTGAAGATTCTAGCAACTAATAGATGCCACCTACCAAACACCTCTAGTTAGGATAATAAAAAATGACAGATGGCATACCTTTCATAATAGAATGCTTCTCAAATTCAATCTCATTGAGTGGAAAAACCTTGCAAGTCTTATCCACACAGGGATCCTATCCACTAAGAGATGCCATTTTCCAAACACCTCTAGTTAGGATAATAAAAATGACAGATGACATACCTTTCACAATAGAATGCTTCTCAAATTCAATCTCATTGAGTGGGAAAAACCTGCAAGTCCTATCCACACAGGGATATCATGGCTAATCTAAATTTAGAGTTGGTGGAATGGCACCCTAAGTCTCCTGAAGTTAAATTAGTCCCTTAAGTATTTAGAGAGAACAATGGCTTGGAAAACATGCATGAGGGTAATTAAAAATCAAAATTGTTGTATCTAGGCCCTCCTACATCCCAAATTTTCTATAAACTTTAATAACATTTTTTCCAGGTCTACATCCACACTCTTAGATCTATACGTAGGTCCTCATCATGCATACACATCTAAACAACATTCATAAACACCATACTAACATGTGAATGCATTGCCATATTCAAAATTCCATTCAAAATGAGAATCTACCTTGATTTAAATTTGTATAATGGTAGTCCTCTCTCCACATTTCAAACACTTGGGAATCAACTACTGTCCAAGTTCCAAATAAAAATCCACCTTGACAGCTATCTCTGTTAGGTAGTTATCTTGGTTTGGATTATGGGGCATAGAGAAAAATAAAGATAGTTTTTAAGCCAACAACAAGCAAGACATCAATATCATGTATGAGACCTCACTTGTGGTAGCCTGCAAGGGGACCTTTTTCAATTTAACTTGAATATTGTTCATCTAGGGTGCATGCACTCTACTCTAGATTTGAACCTCTATTTCCTCCATGTAGTACACAAGCCTTCACCATTATCTCCACTAAAGCTTTAATTATAATGGAAACCTAAATCCTTTTTATAATGTAGACACCAACAACTTCTCCTTGGAAGTCAATGATGAGAATTCTCTCTTCCTCTTCAATTTTTGTCCACCTAGAGGCCATTCAAAGTGTCGATCCTTATGGCACACATAATTTGATTCCATGGTTATGATAGGTTCTTTGAGTTAAGATATCCTAACATCTATTAAAAAAACATAGACACAACAAATAAAACATGACTATTCTTGCACCTTTAAGAACTTCAAGAACCTTTGTTTTAATTTTTTTTGCATCTATATTATAATTATAAAATTTAATATTTAAAAAATAAAAATAAAACAATTTTATGAGTAAAATATTAGTTCAAAGTATTTTATTCTAAAATATAATTCAATTATAATTTATTAATGAGAGTTTATAATTTATTAATGAACATCATTTATTTATTTTTATTAGCATCCATATCATAGATATAAAATTTAGAAAGTTCAAAAATAAAAATAAAAAATTTATTTACTAAAATATTAGTTCAAAATATTTTATTATGATTTTTTTTTATATATATAATTCAATTTGATTTGAGAATTTATAATTTATTGTGTGTAACCATTTTTAATAGTTATAAATTTTATTAGAGATTAGTAGACTAACATTTATAATATTAAAAGATAATTCTTAATAAAAGAAAAATAAAAATATATATTTATAAAAGAAAAATAAAATAAATTTACAATTTGTTTTATAATTTCACTTTTAACTGATGTTTACTCATTAAGTTTTATTTTTTTTACAATCACACTTTTTAGTTTAGATGTTTGTTTATAAAATATAAAGATGCATTAAAAGTATATTAGAAATATTTTTCTTTATATTATATAACATTAATAACATTAAATTAACATAGAATAATTGCACAATATCACTAAACCAATGAAGAAAAATTTAATCATTAGTATGCAATATTATTGGCACATCAAACTAACAAATAGACATTGAAAACAAATTTATTTTTTTATATTATAGCATCTATACCCTAAGCCTTTTATACACAATATCAAGCTAATTATAAAAAACACATAAACAATTTAAATTTTTAACAATTTAATAAAATATAATTTAATATAAATAAGAAAAATTTAATAAGATTTATAGATAAATTTATGAAATATTGATTTACTTATCAAGATAAAATCAATGATAAATTTACTTATTATAGATAAATTTACTTACCAATCTATTTTAACCATCAAGAAAAATTTAATCATTAGTGATTGCAACATTATTCCAGCACATCTTTTAAACTGACAAATAAACGTTGAAAACAAATTTATTTTTTATATTATACCATTCATAACTTAAACCTTTTTATACACAATGTCAAGTTAATTATAAAAATACATAAAATTATTTATAAGCAACTTAAATTTTTTAACAACATATAATAGAGTTTAGATTTGTTATATCTCTCATATATCAACATAGGTAAATCTAAAAATATTTTAAATTATATAATTTCAACTTAACAACATATAATAGAGTTTAGATTTGTTATATCTCCGCGACCAAATATAGGTAAATCTAAAATATTTTAAATTATATAATTTCAAAACAAAATGAATGAATTGATAGAAGATTATTGTAGTGACCCTCCGCCAACGCATCATTTAGTTTGATTCTGCTTGATAGATGTTTTAGATTGATTTGATATTATGTTGTTTCATTTCAGAGCTGATTTTGGATACTATGTTGTTTTAATTTTGCGGATGATACTTTGACATCCTAGTTATTTGGTTATGTTAGTTTGATGATACTGTGATAGGCTCATGTACATTTTATGGTTTAATTGTTTATGATTATTGCTTATGTTATCATGTTGATATGATTGTATATTATTGATCTTGTTCGTTTGTGTCGGTGAAGAAGATAGTGTGGCATTACTCATTCGTGAGTATCCTGCCACGCTGCAATTCTTATTCATAGTGTGTTTTCTAACATGAGTTTATATATACATGTTTTAACCTTGATGTTTTCCTACAGACACAGGTACCAGGTAACAGCTCCACCTGCTTGTCAGGTCTGAGTGTACCCTAATTCATTATAAATATGTTGTCAGAGGTATTGACAGGTCTTTTTAAACCATCATTCATTTTTGAATGAGTATCTCTGTTTTACCCCATGTAGCCCAGTTTGTTTTGTCATGTTCAAACATATATTGTTTTGTGGTTGCAAATTTATAATATTTAA
>VDFB02356769.1:0-19999 GCA_007258455.2 Sequoia sempervirens | reverse complement strand
ATCTATCTAGTCTCTTAGGGTTATACACTCAATCAATAGTTATTATAATCAATATCCTTATAAAACTAACACTTAGAGTTATACACTTGGTCAATTGTTGGCATTCCAATGCTATTTGGTACATTGACATAATATAATTAAATCTTTTAGAAAAATCATTCAAATTTTGATACTAAAACAAGCTTGTTCAAAAATTTAAATCCTACATTCACTATGTAGTATAAGATACAATGAACGGTAATTATGTATAGTATAAAATAATCTTGTAGCTTTAATATTATTCAAGTATATTCTACCTTCCATATACCAATTTGTAAAAGCATGTGTATTGATTTATATTTAATTTCCTTAAAAGATTTTTGTAACTAGCTTAAATAAAATTTGTAATCTATTTTGTTTCCTACTAAAATTTATTTCAATGGTATTTAAGCTCTTCTATTCATTTGAATTATATTCAATACATATGAAAAAAATAAGAACATTTGACTAATGAGAAGTCTTAGAACAAAATATTTAAGTTCTTCCATTAATTCTAATTATATCCAACATATATGAAACAATTAAAAAGATTTGATCAATGAGAACTCATAGAGCTTTTCAGATATTTAAACTCTTTAATTAATAATAATTATATTCAACATATATGAAATATGTAAGAACATTTGAAAGATTAGAAGTCTTACAGTCTACCAAATATTTAAGCTCGTACATTAATTATAATTATATTCAACATATATGTAATGTATAAGAGCATTTGAAGGATGAAAATTCTTCCTAGAATTTTTATTAAAAAAACTTTCACTAATTAATTGCACTCATCAGTAGTGATACTAATTTTTGTTTGTAGTATAAGAGTGAAATTTCTAGAGGGCTTTGTATAAATGAATGGTATAAGAGGCTAAATAGTACAAGAAAATTCAACTAGAGCATGTAATGGCATCTAGGAACTTTCAATATTGAACCTTGTGTTTGAATTGGAATTGAGCTTATACTCACACAAAAGTACATTAACTATAATCCATTGCCTCCTAAGGTGTTCATACTAGAGGTTTTCCCTCAAGATGTATTCAGTAAAGGCTAATACCAACATGACAAAAATAACAAAGTGCCCATTCAACCTCTTAGTTGAGGATGAAAATATTGGTTGCAACCGGCCCTCTGTCGAGATTCCCCTCTGCACCATAAAAAATTGGACCCTCTTGAGAAAAGAGAAAATTTCACGCATAATTTGACACACTTTTGAGTCCCTTTGCATCATTTATCCTTTGAAACAACATTTATAGGCCCTTAAGACCCATTATTTTTTATTTAGAGGCCCAATTCACTTGAGAAATCACATAAAACCCGACAAACAACATTTAATTCTTTCATATCCCAAAAACCCACCTTCAAAAATCAGTAGTGGGACCCATTTTCCACCTTGGGTGAATGAGTCCCCTCTAGTGGGACCCATTCCCCAAGGGTAGCAAATGAATCCTTTTTGAGGGAAAATTAAATTTTGAGCGGGAATTTAATTAATTCAACATAAATTTCTAGTGAATGTCAGCCTCTTAGGTCTAAATAATGGGAAAATTAGGTGTTGTTGCTTATAAATACTCATTTTAATTCCTTTTACACATCTTTTAGTCATTTCACAAAGGCAATTTCTATAGTCAAGTCTTCTACAACAACTTTCATTAGCAAAGTTGAAGTTTGAGGGTAGCAAACTAGGGTTTTTATAGCTCTTGAAGCTCACTCTTTAGGCCAAGATTCAACATTGCAAAGGGTTAATGATGGATGCCTATGGTGAATCATGGAAAAATCTAGGTTGAGGAGATACAGCTAGCCATCAAATCACACCTAAAAACTTGGTTTTAAAGTGATTCCATCTTCCATTTTCATTCTATCTTCAAATTAAGGTTTGAATTTCATCTACATCTCATTTGCATGACATTTTATCCCCTTTTTTGATGTGTTGTAAGATTTCTATGGTTGAGATCTTGCATCAATAAAATATCATTTTCATTTCTTGTTCTTGCATAATAGAATAGGGTTTCTAACATACTTCAGAATTTCCTAGTCTTTAATACATCTAAGGCTAGGGTTTTATGCATATTTTTCTCCATTCAAGGTTTAATTACCCAACTAGGGGTTTGACTAAGGAAAAAACTCCATTAGACAAACAATTTTAAGCTATTTTGCAAGAATTTTTTGATTTCCTGACTTGGGTTTCTATCAGGAATTGTTGTACAGGTGTTAAGGTGCAGAATAGATATTTGGAATTCATAAATTTGAAAGTGGACTGATTCACCATGTATGGCGAATGAGTCCCTCCTGATATTTAGTTTTGAGCTAGATGCAAATCCTGATACCTAGTTGATAGAAAACAACTTTTGTGCAGAAAAACCCTAACCTAGGACTGATTCGCCAAGGGTGGTGAATGTGTCTTAGTTAGCTCAAGATCATATTTTATCAATTTTCTAGATTACTCTACAACCCTTTTTAGATTCTCGGGTGCACACAATCTTAGTTCCTACTTTATGTTTAGTTTAATCTACATTTTTCTTTCATTAATTCATTCTTTTTGCAAACAACACTGTGTTTTCAAACATTATATAAATCTTAGGTTTTGCATTCAAAATCAGTTACATAGATCATCCAATTGAACTTAGTTCATTCCATTTAGTATAAATTATATTCATAAATTTCATAATTCGAGTGAACCACCTAGACTTTTGAGTGGGGTTTATCTCTCTCCTTTTAGGTGAAACCTCCTAAGAGTGCAAGAGTAGCTTATAAATCCTACCCAAAAATCTACGGTTCACCCTCAACATGGGAACTAATGAGTGGTAGAGAACAGAGGTGACATAGAGAAGCAATGAGACCATAAGTTTTTTGCAATTGTGCTATATTCAGTTTGAGTCAATTTTCATTCATCCAGTCATGTGGAGGAGTCTTGCTTCAATAAGACAAGGGGTTGACCTATTTTTTAGGGTTTTTTTCAAAGGAATTTTTTGGTTGTTGAAGAATGAACCTTGTGTTGAAGCACTAGTTATCCTCAAAGGTAAAATAACATGTTCAAAACTACTTTGGCACATGTTGAGACTACTTTGGCAAATGTGTGCATGTGGAAAAGAGATATCACAAAACCCTAGTTTATTTCTCTATTGTAAAGCTTTTATGCATTTAAAAATGGTTGTCAGGATGGTTGGGGGTAATCATTACACTAAATCACTAGATTTCATGATGGAAAATGAGCACATGTAGGAGGATAACAACATGACAGAGCAAGAAATAATAGATAAAAGAAACTCTACCAAGAATATGAGAATGGACAAAGAAATGGAGGATTTGTTACTAGAAGAACAAGTCACCAAACTAGCTAAAAATTTAGAAATAAAACTTCCTAATGACATTATTGAAGTTATTACTGAATGCCAAAATAGAATTGTTATCTTTTTTTATTAAAGGCATATGTTTTGAGGCAAAAATTTACAAATGGGCCCATTTAAACTGGGAAAATCAGGGTTGGAAGATAGAGTCCCTAAGATGTTGAAGCAAAGGTTATGTTTCGTACATGTTTAGATCTACAAACCATTCCCAAGCCATTTTACAATATGGAACCTAGGTTATTTGCGAACAATTTTTTTACTTGTAAGCATGGAGTTTTAACTTTCACCCTGAAGCGCCCTCTCACTCACAATATATGATGTGGGTTGAGTTACCCTTCCTTAATTTGACATTTAGAACTTTCTTAAAAGACGTTGTGGCTTAACTAGGTAGAGTCATCTGGTGCAAGAATAATGCTAATAAATTTTCAAGTTAAGGGTTCATCCAAGAGCTTGTAAGGAAGTCAACTTATATAACCCTTTACCTAAAAACATTAAATTCATTGGTCAAGGTTTTCCACTAGACCAGCATATAATGTATCTAAATAAGCCAAATTCTTGTTTCTACTTTCGAAAGGAAGACCATATCATTCATGAGTGTCCTATTAGAAATAGAAAATTGGTTCAACTATCTCAAACTTCTCCTTGCAATCATTCCATCTCCTCACCATGCACTTGTCACTGATTATATTCCTCCTTCCATTCCTAGTACTTATTATGATGTTTATATTAGATCCCCTCCTTCTTACAAAGAAAATTTTATGTCTGAGGGATGGAGATTGGTAAGGAAGAGAAAAGAACCACTGGTCCCTTCCCCTATTGCCATCTCTCATCCATCTCCCCATGAAGTCTCTTCCCCTTCTTCCTCTAAGAAATCCACTCATGAATCTTCTTCTCCTTCTCATCATTCCTCTTCCCAAAAACACTCCTCTCCTCAACCACATACTAATGATACCCCTCATTCTTTTCATAAATCTAAATATCTCCTACTACCTCCAAAGATCGTCAATGTAAGGAACATGAGCTATCTCTTAAAAAATTCTTTAACATGTTGGTTCATGGTGAGGATTCCTCTAATATTCATCATGAATTTTAAACTTCTCTCATGGAACATCATAGGGCTATCTCTCCCTCATCACAAATGAAAAGTTAAGGAGTTCATTACAAAATAGAAGCCTGATGTTTTATTTCTTCATGAATTCAAACTCATTAGCACTAGACTTGAGGCTTCTTTATGAAATTTTTGGAAAGATGCCTTCCTTTTGCATACATCACAGCTATAATGGGAAAGATAGTGTTGTTATTGGGATTTTATCATGGGTCTCAATTTATGTCATTAATAAGGGTAAAGACCCTTCCCATAGTTGTGTTTGGGTTCTTATCACCATCAATGGTCAACTTATCATATTTTGTTCTATATATGCTTCCAACTACTCTAAAGATTGAATCCAACTTTGGGATTGGATGGTCAACAATTTAACAATTATAGATTGGATATTAGGAAATGACTTTAAAATAGTTGAACATCTTCAAGAACACATATAGAATAAATCGATAAATCTTATAAGAGATGAATTTGATAGTTGGCTATTATATTGCAATTCATTGGGGGTGGTTGACCCTATTCATGATACATTTACTAGCCATTCTAAAAATTGGTAGACATGGTCCAAGTATAGAATGGGAGGAGATGGAAAATTAAATAGGATAGATAGATTTTATGTTTCTCCTAGTCTTTCTATGGTCCTTGATCCCCTAGGGCTATATGTTCAATTGGATTATTCTTCTACCCTTTTGGATCACTATCCAATTGTTTGCAACATTTTCATAGCTGAAAACTCAATGATTGATAGTTCTCTCATATTTAAGCTTTATGTTTCTCATTTAAAAAATCCTACCTGCTTGGTTGCTTTAGAGGGAATTTGTAACTCTTTTCCTAAACCTTATGAAGGAGGTTCTTGGATTGATTGGTGGTGTGTTTCCATTACAAGATGCACTGATTTTATTTAATCTTTTGGGAAAAGATGGCTTGGGAATGAAAATGTAAGGAAAAATCTATCCAAGGGAAACTTTCCCATGCCAAAAATCTACTCAATGCTAATCCTATCAATATTAATCTACAAACTTCCAATGGTGTTGCTGAAACTCACCTCCACAAAATAGATAATTATAGAGGATAGTGGGCTAAAGTTAGATTCAAGCTTCACTAGATAAAAGAAGGGAACAAACGCACTAAATATTTTTTTAATTATCTTAATCACAATCAAAAATAAGAAATAATTGGTGCTATAAGAGATGAATTGGACACTCTTCATTTTGATCTTTCTAAAATAGGCAATTTATTGAAGCTCTTTTCAAAGATGATCAATAGAAGGATATTCAAAATGCCCTTGATGATATAGTTAAAGGTTACATACCTAACTAAATTGATGCTGACTATAGTTGCTATATTGATAGAACTATTTCTCTTGAATATTTAGAAAATGCTATTTTTTTATGGCCCCATATAAGAGTTCAGGCAAAGATGGGCTCCCTATGGAATTTTCTTGCACTATGTGGCAGATGCACATTAAGGAATACTCTTGCTTCTTATATCTAGAGGCATTTGAGAAAAGATATCTAGGACCTAAAATTAATGGTGGAATACTCAAGCT
This sequence comes from Sequoia sempervirens, assembly GCA_007258455.2. NCBI lineage: Eukaryota > Viridiplantae > Streptophyta > Pinopsida > Cupressales > Cupressaceae > Sequoia > Sequoia sempervirens. The sequence continues at coordinate 13,977 of VDFB02356769.1, read as the reverse complement.
CATTCCCAAAGGTAACAAGAAGGATAATATTTTTGGTTGGTGTCCATGTTACCAAATTTCACTTATAGCTCAATTTGGAAGAGTTGAAATAGTTGATTGTATAAAAAGTGAAAGATATTCCAGCAAATTTATGCTAAGGCTTAAACATTGCATATGAATGCTTTCAAATGGAATTACGATTTTATTAAGAATTTTTTTACAATTGAATGAAATTACATAAATTTCATGATATTGTTGTCTTTCATTTATTTTCTAATGAAAATGTATACAAGATTTCATAAATGTTGTTATTTTGTACATTGAGTGAAAAATAATGCTTAAATGTCCCACATAAGCCAAGGGAGTACCTGAAATAATGCAACATAAAGATAAGCTATACAACTGAAGATAAAATTAGTAAAAAACATGAGGATAAGGTATATTCATCATTGCCTATGGTAGTCTTGTGTTGTTCTTCATTGTTTTTAGCTCCCCCTTGTTGTTGATCTTTAGATGAACCTGCATTGATGAAAGGGCTGGGTTATAGCTCTAGATATAAAACTCATCACATGTCCTATCAATAGGAATATAGACTATATCTATGATGCATTTGGTCAGCTGAGCAATTATCAGATGTATGCAAGAGAGCCAAAATTGGATCATGAAATGAAAGTCAAATCATCAAGAAGAGCACCAAGCTTCATTATTTTATCTGAATTGTTTGTTCACTATGTAGGTATAGGCTCATTTAAAATTTCATGATTCATCTTGTTTGACATCACAACATGTGGAGGGAAATGGTCTCCCACAAGGGTTAACCCTAGCATGATGAAATATACTATCATTAATGCATGGGTATTTAATTTACAGTTTCAATTAACAAGTTCCATTAGAAGAATGAAAAAAATAACAATAGATAATTACCTGAGCCAAAAAATATGGTGTACATAGTCAATATGAAGAGATTAGCATGGTAATGAGTTTTCAAGGTACCAATCACAAAAATGATGGCTCTGAGCAAGATAAAATCTCTTTTTTCCATAACAATCACCATACCCAGGGGATCCAATAAGGATATAATATCATTTTCAAAATCAAGGATATGCATAAAGATTTTCATACATCAAGAATGGAAGTGAGCCTTTCTTAAAGACAATATTTTTCCATATAAGCATAATTCATGAAGTGAACTATTAGGATGAAAGGAAAATGGTTTATTTAAACAATCACAATGCTAAGGGAATATCATATAGGTGAAAAGAGAAAAGAATGTAGAAACTTAAAGGCTATAGTCCATAGATATTGATCTAAGAAGAATGCTAATGATTATTTGATGATTGCTTCTAGTGAAGGACTAAACCAATAAGAAATATATAGTCACTATGGGGAAAATGTGATGGCCAAATGCACTATGGGTAAACAAAGAAGCAATTAACTCTAAAGAAGTGTCATTTGAAGGTTCAATATAAAGGGAAATTTTCAAAGAGACATTGCATGATAAAGATAGTTTGAGGTTGAGAAAAGTGCTTATGCACAGATTGCAAAAAGTGGAAATGGTAGTGTATCAGGAGATAAATTTTCTATGGAATGAGGGTTCCAAGAGATAGATTGTAACAGAAAACATGAAAAATATGAAGTTAGCTTTGCAATCATGACAAACCCAAAAATCAATTTTTGAGCATCTTCTATTTGTTTGGATCTAGAAGAGCTGTAAGAAAAAAGGAGGGCTCAATACTACCCACTGAAATCTTTCATTTCATAAATAGTATTATAGACAAATATAGTGTAAGGATATTTTTAGTGGATATGCATGACATACAAATTTTTATGAGGCACTACCTTTAATAGACAATATGCAGTTACAATACTGATGCACAACATCCAATTGACATGAATGATTCACAAAAATATAATAGAAACATGAGGGTGGAGGATCCATGACCTAGGGTTTTAAAACCATGATCGATCATACAAAGATATAAGCCATGAATTTCAACAAAAAAAAATTCATCTGGAGGAAAAACAACAATAGAACTCGGTATTTTCTTTATAAAAACCCTCATGTTCTTCATATGGAAATGGAAGTATTTTTCAAATGTTCACAAAGCCAACCAATGTTACATAGGTTTTCTTTCAGAAAATCCACGATTTCATTCCAAAACCCTATCTCATATTGACATAATGAAGAAATTTCCACAACAAATATAAGGAACTAAAGTCTCGAGCTCAATGTATATATGCAGGAGAAGCTAGAATCAAGACCACAAAAAAAGGCCATATGCTATGTGAAAAATCTTACCTATAGATGAAGAAGCATGAAGAATTTGAATGCCAAAGTAGAGAACAAACATTTCTAGAAGAATATCAAGCTTAAACCCTTCGCAGTGCTCACAGAGGTGAAGTTTCCAGTAAATAGTGCAAATGAAGAATGATTTTGGGCTGCATATTTTTCTTTAGGATTTCCTTTTACCTTAAAACTTGGCTAACCCTTTTAGGGTATTTTCATTTTTATTTAGAAACTTCACTTTTCCAAATTAATACCTTGAATTATATTAGGTTTTCCTTACATATTTTTGTAGAACTCTTACATGATTCTCAAACTCAAACATCAAATAATTCCCTTGAAATTATTTCATGATTTTGAAATCAATGCTTAATGTAAAAAAAATAATAAAGTAATATTTTATAAATTACTTTATTATTTGTCATCAAAATACAAAATTTGATCATATCCACAACACCTAGTAAAGAAACTGGTCTGTGATTACTTTATTATTTGTTCAAATTAATTACCTTCATCCCAAAGTCATGCCAAAAATTAGGAGGTGGAGATAATCAGAATGCCTTTGAAGTCCTTGAATGTTTTTCTTTATAAAAACCCTCATGTTCTTCATATGGAAATGGAAGTATTTTTCAAATGTTCACAGAGCCAACCAATGTTACATAGAATTTCTTTCACAAAATCCATGAATTCATTCCAAAACCCTATCTCATATCTGCATAATGAAGAAATTTCCACAACAAATATAAGGAACCAAAGACTCGAGGTCAATGTATATATGCAAGAGAAGCTAGAATCAAGACCATGAAGAAAGGCCATATGATATGTGAAAAATCTTACCTATAGATGAAGAAGCATGAAGAATTTGAATGCCAGATTAGAGAACAAACATTTCTAGAAGAATATCAAGCTTAAACCCTTGGCAGTGCTCACAGAGATGAAGTTTCCAGTAAACAGTGCAAATGAAGAATGATTTTGGGCCGCATATTTTTTTTAGGATTTCCTTTTACCTTAAAACTTGGCTGACCCTTTTAGGGTATTTTTCATTTTTATTTAAAAACTTCACTTTGCCAAATTAATACCTTGAATTATATTAGGTTTTCCTTGCAAATTTTTGAAGAATTCTTACATGATTCTCAAACTCAAACATCAAATAATTCCCTTGAAATTTTTTCATGATTTTGAAATCAATCCTTAATGTAAAAAAATAATAAAGTAATATTTTATAAATTACATTATTATTTGTCATGAAAATAAAAAATTTGAACATATCAACAAAAATTAGTAAAGCAACTCATCTGTGATTACTTTATTATTTGTTCAAGTTAATTACCTTCATCCCAAAGTCATGCCAAAAATCAGGAGGTCGAGCTAATCAAAATGCCTTTGAAGTCCATTTGTTCAAATTAATTACCTTCATCCCAAAGTCATGCCAAAAATTAGGAGGTGGAGATAATCAGAATGCCTTTGAAGTCCTTGAATGTTTTTCTTTATAAAAGCCCTCATGTTCTTCATATGGAAATGGAAGTATTTTGCAAATGTTCATAGAGCCAACCAATGTTACATAGGTTTTATTTCACAAAATCCACGAGTTCATTCCAAAACCTTATCTCATATCTGCATAATGAATAAATTTCCACAACAAATATAAGGAACCAAAGTCTCGAGGTCAATGTATATATGCAGGAGAACCTAGAATCAAGACCACGAAAAAGGCCATATGCTATTTGAAAAATCTTACCTATAGATGAAGAAGCACGAAGGATATGAATACCAGAGTAGAGATCAAACATTTCTAGAAGAATATCAAGCTTAAACCCTTGGCAATGCTCACAGAGGTGAAGTTTCCAGTAAATAGTGCAAATGAAGAATGATTTTGGGCCGCATATTTTTCTTTAGGATTTCCTTTTACCTTAAAACTTGGCTGACCCTTTTAGGGTATTTTTCATTTTTATTTAAAAACTTCACTTTTCCAAATTAGTACCTTGAATTATATTAGGTTTTCCTTGCAAATTTTTGTAGAACTCTTACATGATTCTCAAACTCAATCATCAAATAATTCCCCTAATTTTTTTTCATGATTTTGAAATCAATGCTTAATGTAAAAAAACAATAAAGTAATATTTTATAAATTACCTTATTATTTTTCATGAAAATACAAAATTTGAACATATCCACAACACCTAGTAAAGCAACTCATCTCTTATTACTTTATTATTTTTTCAAATTAATTACCTTCATCCCAAAGACATTCCAAAAATTAGGAGGTGGAGATAATCAAAATTCCTTTGAAGTCCTTGAATCATGAAAATTTGAAGTGGAGTTCAACACGAGCTTTTTGAGTCTCATTTTCAGTTGGTGGAGTAATTCTAGGGTCAATTTCAGTCAAATTTATTGCAACGGTGAGTTTGAGCCTATTTTTGCTCAAATTGCTTTAGTTTTGACTCCTCTTCTTTAGGGTTTTCATCTTTTCTCATGGGAGAATTTTTTGGACATATTTTTTGATGTTGAGTTAACTACAAGTGCCACCACTTGGCACTTTGGAGTCATCTTTTGTATATATGGGGAAAATTTTATTTGTTTCCTCAAATTTTTCTTTCTTGCCTTTCTCTTACACATTGATAAAAGCTTAAAGTTTTGTAGCTTAGAGTTATTATTCATTTTATGATATAGTAGCAGGATACTTTTAAATAATTTTAGTGTTTCCTTCCATCTTTCAGGACTGCCAATTTTCCTTCTCGATTTCAAGTGTTTTACAATATCCTGAATGATTTGATACAAAGTTATTGTGTTTTGATAAAATATTTAAGTTTTTGTCTAATTCTTTCATTACATATACACAAAAGTAGTTTACCATCGTAGGTTTTGAATTGTGCATTTGTCTTATTTTGCATTCTAAGTTGTGAAAGCATTGTTTTCCTTCAAAGAATCAAATATGTAAGCCTCTTTATGAATTGCTTATGTGATTTGATTGCAAAAATTGAGCTTTGTAAAAAAGGTTTCATTGAGAGGTAGTTGTGAGTCATTTTTTGCATATTAGTTTCATTATCGGTGCATCACCTCCTAGATTAAAGCTTTCCATTCATTTTAGTTATCCTTCATACCTTTTCCCATCTAAGCCATTAGTCTCTAGGAGATCAAAAGGGGAACCAACCCATAATCTAGAGACTCACCTTCATTATGAACAACCCACAAGCTCGAAGGTGTTTCAATGTTTCACAGGATTGTTGAGTTCAAGCTTCGCATCACAAAAAAATCCTCATTAATAACATTTTTTGGCATGCTCAGTGGGACTTTGAAGCTCACTTCAAAGAAATAATTGAAATTACAAGCTACTATTCTAGTATATACAAAAAAAAATTTACCTTTCAGAGGTTACAATTTATACCTGGCAACTCAAAGTTCAATCTACTGGTTACAAGCAAACAAAGTGTTAGTATGTTCCATTTTACAAAAGAAATATAATTTAATTTGATTTCAAGAATTTTTCCATGTTTCAAATGCTTAAACATGTCAGGTTTTCATGAAAAAAGCATGTTTCCACCTCCATTTCATGAGAATGATACCTTCCCATCACCTTACCAGCCATATCAGGCTAATCATGCTATTGGTTTTATCCAAAATAGTCATGCAACAGTTATACATTAGCATGTTCAAAATTCTTACCACTCGCCCACCCCTTCTCAACCTCCATATCAACCTACATACACTCAGATTCAACCCCAAGATGGTGAAAGATTTGAATTTAGTGACATAAAAAACACATTGCTAGACCTCAAAAAGTAGTTGGATGATGTCAAAAGACAACAAGAGCTTGACTTGCAACAACAAGAGTTAGATTATCAGGCCAACCTTCATGAGAAGGAGTTGGAGACACAAAGGATAAGGTTTGAAGAAAATTTTGAGAGGGGGTTAGCTAAAAAAGAGGAGCAGATGAAGTTTGTGTTTGCTTAACCACAAAAGCATGTCGTCCAAAAAAATCCTTTCATTCCATATCAGCCCTTTCATGATTAGGTTAGTAGATGAAATTCCATGTTTTAAGCAAAATGAACCTCTTAACTCTGCAAATCATCCTTTTCAACTTGAAATTTCATGTTTCATAAGCCTTCATCCTTTGCAAGTTGAGGAAAGTAATCAGGTACAACCTAGTATAATTACAAAGCAACCCATTGATCAAAATAGGTCCCTCATCATGGAGAAGATTAGAAATATAAATCCACTACATTTAGTTGTAGAGTATTACCAATGAGAGCGGAAAAAAATCAAATAGGAGAAGACCTTTCAAGAGGAATATTTCAATGTTTTAGCTAATGATCTTCTTGGTTTTGTTGAAAATGGTCAAGTTGTTTCAATAAGTCAGCCAGGGTATTAGGGTGAAGAAGTAAAAGAGGTTGATCAAGAAGATCATCCTACAACTTGGATTGATGAGTTACCTTCTTTTATTGAAAATGATGAAGGTGTAATTTTGATTTCACCAACAACAATTTTAGAACAGTAAGAGGATGCTCAAGAATATGAGGAGTTGTAGATTGTAGATAAACAATCTCACAATGGGGTCTTGGATTAGGAAGAGGAGTACAAAAGTGAGCCTTTTGTGGAACCTAGAAAGCTTGTCAAAAGTTGTTATGAGGTAAAATAAATCCTCTTTCAATCAAAATTTAATGAAGATAGTGATGAAGATCTTTTTGGGATGACCTTGATATTTTTGTTGCAAACTTAGATTGTGTAGAAAGGGTCCCAACTGTCCTATTTGATGAACTTCCTAGATTTGAGGATGAAAATGAAAATAGCATGTGTATGACATTTCTTGACCATTAGAGTATTGAAGATCATTCAAACAAAGTGTTGATTTGTGAACAAATATATGAAAGCAACCCTGATTTGAATGATCAAGAGTTTGAAGAGGATCCATTTCAACATGAGATTGAGCTTTTCTACTCATGATTGAATGTTATACTAACACCTTTGGAGGAGGAAACTATTGATCAATAGGATGAAGAGACAATAGTACATGAGCAAGAAACCAATAGTAAAATTTTTAATTTCATCCTTTCAAGAGGATGTCCAATCAGAAATTTAGCTTCCATACAACTAAATAAGGATACATATGTTACTATTGCACCCAGAGAGGAGGTTGCAACCTTAGAACAACACAATCCAATGACTTATTCATCCCATAACAACATTATCTATGATCAGGTTCAGATGATGAGTGAGTTTGTTTTTGTTCTTGAAATAGTTCTACAACATTCTTTAGGGTATGTTCATATGGGTCATATCTTATTAGTAATAAATTACCTTACAAAACATCCTATGTTGATTAAAAGGGGAAGTTATTTCCCAATTCCATTTAATGGTTATGTTTGAGCACTACCATTGCTAGGTAGTGTAGGGTAGCGTAGTTTTCATGTTAATAAGTGCTCAAAACATTTTTTTTTCAGTTCAGTTTTGTTTTCCAATAAGTGTAGATGCACTATTTGCTAGCCTTGTCTAAAACAATGCCATTGTAGTTGTTTTTGTTTTGTTTTTCTGCTATTCATGTTTCAAATATATGAGTTACTGAGGTTTTCTGAGTCAAGAGGAAATAAAAGACTCCTATAACAATGGATATGCAAGGCTACTAATCCAATATGCTTAGTAGGAAATCATTCAACATAAATCTACAAGAAATGTTGCAAATTTCACCCCATCTCAAATTGGTAGAGCTAAAATAGTTGATTGAATCAAAGAAAGGTACAATTTTTTTGCTAAGGCTTAACCATTGCATATGAATTCTTTCAAATGGAATTTAGTTTTTATTATGCAATATTTTACAATAGAATGAAATTACATAAATTTATGATATTGTTGTATTTCATTCATTTTCTAATGAAAATGCATACAAGATTGCATAAATGTAATAATGGTGGAGTAAATCTCTCAAACAAGCCATGGGAGTAGTTGAACTAATGCAACATAAAGATAAGCTATAAAACTAAAGATAGAAGTAGAAAAAGACATGAGGAGAAGGTATATCCATCATTGCTTGTGGTAGCCTTGTGTTGATCTTCTTTGTTTTTAGCTCCTCTTTGTTGTTGATCTTTAGATTAACTTGGATGATGATGAAAGGATTGGGTTAGAGCTTCGGATATAAAACTAATCATATGTCCTATCAATAGGAAAATAGCCTATATCTATGATGCATTTGGTCAGTTGAGTAATTATCAAATGTATGCAAGAAAGCCAAAATCAGACCATCAAATGAAAGTGAAATCATCAGGAAGAGCACCAAGCTTCATCATTTTACCTAACTTGTTTGTTCACTATTCAATTATAGGTTCATTTATCATTTCATTATTCATCTTGTTTGACATCATAGCATGTGGAGGGAAATGGGCTCCCACAGGGGTTGAGCCCAGCATGCTAAAAGCTAGTATCATTAATGCACAGGTATTTAATGTGCAGTTTCAATTAACAAGTGCCATCAAGAGAATGCAAACAATAAAAATAGACAATTACCATAGCCAACAAGTATGGTGTACACAGTAAATATGAAGAGATTAGCATGGTAATGATGTTTCAAGGTACCAATCACAAAGATGATGATAGCTTTGAGCAAGATAAAATCTATATTTTCCATAACAATCACCATACCCAGGGGATCCAATAAGGATATTATATCACTATCAAAATCAAGGATATGCATAAATATTTTCATACATCAAGAATGACAGTGAGCCTTTCTTTAAGAAAAGAGTTTTCCATTTATGCATAATTCATGAAGTGAACTATCTAGATGGAAGGGTAAGGGTTTATTTAAATAGTCACAATGTTAATGGACTGTCATATAGGTGAAAAGAGAGAATATTGTAGCAGCTTAAAGGTTACAATCCATAGATATTGAACTCAGAAGAATGCTAATGATTATTTGACAATTGCAGCTAGTGAAGGACTAAACCAACAAGCAAGCTATAGTCACTATGGGGTAGGTGCGAAGGCCAAATACACTATGGGTAAAAAAGGAATAGCTAACTCTAAAGCACTGTCATTTCAAGGTTCAATATAATGGGAAGTTTTCAAAGAGAGCATTGCATGACAAAGACAATTTGAGGGTTGAGGAAATTCCTTGTATAAATTAAAGTAGAAGTCATAGTGTGTCGGAGATATTTTCTATGGAATGGGGTTCCAAGAGATATATTATAAAAGACAACATGATAAATGAAGTTAGCTTTGCAATCATAGGAAACTAAGGAGTAATTTTTCGAGCATCTTTTGAGATTGTTTTAGATCTAGAAAGAACTATAATAAAAAATAAGGCTCGATGTTGCCCACATTAATCGTTAGTTTCATAATGTGCATTATTTATAAAAAGGGGTAAAAACTTTATTAAAACTCAGAAAGGAACATTACAATGAAAGTAGGACCGAAGTCCCAAGAAACAACAAAAGCAGAAGAACAGAGCACAACCAAAGTCAGCCAACTCCTAAACCAGCCCTATCCTCAGCCAGAACTCCCTCCAAATCATGGCGAAGCTCCAGAGGAATAAGCTCCCACTCCTCGATTCTCCACCCACCGACACACTCAGAGGCCCATTTTGCCAAGCAATTAGCGACCTTATTCCACTCTCGCGGAATATGAACAAAAGTCACCATATCCATCAACAAACTAACCTACAAAATCTGTTGCACAATCATAGCCAATTGCCAACTGACCCCCACCACTTTTCGCTCAATGAGAAAATTGATCAAGACTTGGGAATCATATTCACAAATAATCCTTTTCCACCCCAAAGCATGAGCCCTCTCAAAGGCATAAAGGATTGCCAAGCCTTCCACAATGTTGATAGTCTTCGACCCCTCATGGATTGAGAAGAGAAAAACAACAGAACCTAAAGAGTCCTTGCCAATCCCTAATACTAGCAGTCTCAGTTCCCACATGGAAAACCATCAAAATTAGTCATAATGTGCGTATGAATAAAACCAGTGTAAAGAGAGTTTTAGTGGATATGTGTGACAGACATAAAGTTTTGAGGCACTACTTTTAATAGAGAATATGCAGTTATGGTTTTCATGCATGACATCCAGCTAGCACCAATGATTCACAGGAATAAAATAGAAACACGGCAATGGAGGAGCCATGGCCTAGGTTTTTAAAACCCTCGAGCATACAAAGATATAATCCATGACTTTCAACAACAAAAATTTCATAAAGGAACAATAACAATAGAACTCCGGTTTTTCATTTTAAAAACACTTGAGTTCTTCATATGGAATTGGAAGTATTTTGCAAATGTTCAAAGAGCCAAGCAAATATCTACATAATGAAGACCTTTACATAGAAAATACAAGGAACCAAAGTCTCAACCTCAATATATATACGTAGGAGAAGCTAGAATCAAGACCACGGAAAAAAGCCATATGTTGTGTGTAAAGGCTTACCTATAGATGAAGAAGTATAGAGAATTTGACTGCAAGAGCAGAGAATGGGCATTTCTAGAAGAATATCAAGATCAAACCCTTGGCGGTGCTAACAAAGGTGATATCTCTAGAAAATAGTGAAAATGAAGAATTATTTTGGGCCATGCATTTTTCTTTAGGGTTTCCTTTTACCCTAACACTTGGTAGACCCCTTTAGGGTATTTCTCATTTTTATTTATAAAATTCACTTTTCCAAATTAATACCTTGACTTATATTAGGTTTTCCTTATAAATTTTTCCAAAACTCTTGTGTGAACTCAAACATCAAATCATTCCCCTCAATTTTTTGCATAATTTTGAAATTAATGCATAATGTAAACAAATAATAAAGTAATAGTTTATAAATTACTTTATTATTTTTCATGAAAATACAAAAGTTGAATAGATCCACAACACCTAGTAAAGTAACTCATCCGTTATTACTTTATTATTTCTTCAAATTAATTACCTTCATCCCAAAGACATGTGAAAAATCAGGAGGTAGAGATAACTGGAATACCTTTGAAGTCCTCAAATCATGCAAAATTTGAAGTGGAGTTCAACACAAGCTTTTTGAGTCTCATTTTTAGTTGGTGGAGTGATTCTAGGGTCAATTTCAGTCAAACTGATTGTGACCGTGAGTTTGAGCCTATTTTTGCTCAAATTTCTCTAGTTTTGACTCCTTTTTTTAAGGTTTTCATCTTTGCTTGTGGGAGAAGTTTTGGAGATATTTTTTTATGCTGAGTTAACTACAAGTGCCACCTCTTTGCACTTTGGAGTCATCTTTTGTATAAATGCGAAAAAGAATATCTTTTTCCCCAGTTCTTGCTTTCTTGCTTTTCTCTTACACATTGAGAGAGGCTAAAAGTTTTGTGCCTCAAACTTATTATTCATTTTATGATATAGTAGTAGGTTACTTTCATATTTTTGTAGTGTTCCTTCCATCTTTCAAAACTATCAGGTTTCCTTCTCGATTTCAAGTTTTTTGTAATATCTTCAATGATTTGATGCAAAGTTATTGTATTTTGATAAAACCTTTAAGTTTTTGTCTCATTCTTTCATTACATATACACAAAATTAGTTAACTATCACAAGTTGTAAATTGTGCATTTGTCTTATTTTGCATTTTGAGTTGTGAAAAAAAAAAATCTTCAAAGAATCATATATTGTAGGCCTCTTTATGAATTACTTATATGATTTGATTACACAAATTCAACTATGTAAAAAGGGTTTAATTGAGAGGTAGTTGTGAGTTATTTTATGCATATTAGTTTCATTATCGTTGCATCACCTCCTAGATTAAAGCTTTCCCTTTTCCCATCCAAGCCATTAGTTTCTAGGAGATCAAAAGGGGAACCAACCCATAATCTGGACATTCACCTTCATTATGAGCAACCCATAGGCTCAAAGGTGTTTCAATGTTTCACAGGATTGTTGAGTTCAAGCTTAGCATCACAACACAATCCTAGTTGATAACAGTCCCATCACACTTCTTAACACCTATAAAATTATAGAAAAATCCCTTGCTATTAGGATTACACCTGTGGTGCAAGAAATTGTTTGAGTTGAAAAAATAAGTTCTATTTCTTTAAAATATATTCTTGATAATTTTATTTTGGCTTGGGAAACTTGTGAATAGGCTCAACAAACTAGTTAGAATGTCATTCTTATCAAACTTGATTTTGATAAGGCTTATGATAGGATTTGATGGAACTTATCTTTAGCATGCTTCAATGGTTTGGTTTTGGTACTAAATTTCAAGCTCATGTTTAAATGCTAATTTAATATATGAATGCTTAGATCATTATTAATAATATGATTAGTAACCCCATCCCTTTATAAAGATCCATTCGACAAGGATGTCCCTTAGACCCATATCTCTATGTGCTTACAGTTGATGCATTGGGTTATATGCTTCAAAGTGCATCCAAAATGAAGCTTATTTTAGGAATATCCATTCCTCAAGATGATGCCATTATTAATTCTCATTATGTTGATGAAAGCTTGTTATTTTTGCAAAATTCTGAAAGGATATCTCCAAAATGATAGATATCTTGGAATTGTATTGTGTTATTTTCAGATCTAGAAGATTGCTCATGATAAAACATAATTCTTGATGATTTAGGTTGGGCCTATCCCTCATTGGATAACTCAAGAATGGAAAAATATAAACATGGGGAAATTATGAGATGTCATGGGATTCCTTTTGGCTTTGGGGTTCCTCTCCCTGATATGTAGAACTAATATCTAAATAGAGTCAAAACTAAACTTTTTAATTAGGGAAACAAGTTCCTTTCTTTAGCTGGTAGAATCCATGTTGCTAACAAAATTTTCTTGGCCACTCATGTTTACTATCCATCTAGTTGGATGCCTTCCAATAAAGGTTATGAGGACTTGGTTAAATTATTCGATGCTTTTTAAGGACTCAATGGGATGGTAGTATTGGTTTTATCACCACTTTCTGAGATCAATGCATCCAACCCAAATGTAAAGGAGGCTTAGGGTTAATAGACCCTAAAACACAAGGGATATGTTTAGAAAGTAAACTGATTATCAGAGCTTCCAAAGGTGATGAACCTTGGAAAATTATTATACAAAACAAAATTCACCTTGCTTTATTTAAAGGAAAATGGTAGGTTGTGGGTTAGTTATATAAAATCCTTCATGCATATTTTTCTCTTTTAAACCTTCATCTCCCTTTCAATCAATTTGGAAAGCATGGAAATGTACCAATCATCTTTTAAGGTGGAGAGATACCTCTCTTCAACATGGGTTCAACCTTTTGAATTTTTCTATGTGGTGGAACAAACATATTTTGTTTCATGGGCACCTCTAGCCTTAATATTTTTGAAGCAATCTTATTTTCTATATAAAAAAGGAATTTGTAATGTGGGATATCTTTGGGATTTTACTACCTTGAATTGGTTACCATGGCATATAGTTCAAGCTCAATTTAATCTAAGCAACAAGTACAAACCGTTTGTGGTCTTTGTCCAGTCATCAACACCGCAAGAACTTCCATGAAGTTATGCAACCCCATTCAATGCAACTTTTTCAAGGAGTGGTTATGGTTATCAACTCATCCTTTTTTATTTTTTTCTTTAAAAAAATAAATCTACATTTGCTCCCTCATCTACCTATGAAATCTTGCCTGAACTTGAAATGGAAATGAAGATTTGGTGAAAAAATTCGACTAAACTTTCATCTCAAATTTGGAAGTCAAAACTCAATGTAGAGGATTGATTAATGGCTTGGAAGATTCTACATTACAAACTTCCCATT